>LQNK01001185.1:1642-33872 GCA_001586405.1 Phoebis sennae | reverse complement strand
ATATGCCTAGCCGGCTTATACCCTCATATCTTTTTTATTCGTTAACCGATTTGAATGAAATATACACTAAAACCTTCGGGGGGCCAGCCGTAATACATAATCAAAAACTGTATTTAAATCGGTTAAGCCGTGTCGAAGTTCACTGCGTACAAACGCCCGACAAACAGACAAACAGACAAACAGACAAAAATTCTAAAAATCATTGTTTTGTGTTTAGAATCATATATAAAACACGAAACACTATTTTTTTCTTGAAAATATTAAATGTACAGACACGGCTAGTCTACGATTTTATTATATGTATAGATGTGTGGATTGGATTGGATTGCATTGCTTGGATGCAGTCCGCATTATTTAAAAGTACGAAATTTAAAAATTATAGAAGGATTTTATTAAAATTTTGTATACAGTTTTTGTTCGATCAATTAAAGATATTCCAATTTCCTCTTATATTTTACGTGATTAGTTGCATCCTCTGAATCAGGGCTTGAATTATCGTTAAAAAATTGGTATCGTTACGAACCTTTGAGGCACATATCGTTACCTTTTTAGGTAACGTTACCATACTTAACGTTACAGCAGTCACAATATATCGTTAATAATTCGTAACGTTAAGACCTATGGTATCGATAATTTTATCGTTATAAGATAATTACGTTACCGACTCAATCCAATGAATGAGACGGATATGTACCGCCTTTTCATTCAGTCTGATACAAGTTTTTTCATCAATTTGCGTTAGTTTGGCTTGTTCTTGAGGCTCAAAAATAAATACGGCTCGCCATGTATTGTTGATAACAATATGATACTGAATAAAAATACTTTTAAAGGAATACGGTTTATTATACAGTATTATGTTTTCAGATATATTTTCAATTGGCTTAGTAATATAGAATATTATTTTTTGTAAAATTAACGATTTTGATTCCTGGAATGGTAAAAAATTCAATAATCATAAATAAATTGTTTTCTCATCGTTATGAAAAAAAAAACTCAAATTTGAAACAATTTATTTTGCAAAATGGTACCGCATGTCGCGCCACCGTCTTCATTATTGTGCTTCGTATTTTTCCATACAATGTTTGAATGAAATTAAGGTCAAATTGCAAAAGTAAAGCTTTTCCTCAACTTCGGCCTATGGCATACTTTGCAAAAAAATATTCTAGTTAGTAATACTATCGATCGGTGAAATAATACGGAATGTTTTTTTTTTTGCAAAATCAAGGGGTTCGATTCCTGGCTCGATACATTAATTTTCCAAAAATCCAATGATGCAGTTTTTTTGTCAAAATCGGCCTCAAGACTCCTTTCAGCATTTTTTGATATTTAGCCCCGAAGGACTGTTTTAAAAATTCTATCGGTTCACACTGAGCTAGAATGTATATACATCAAGACATTTCGAAGACATACCCTACTTTTCCATATTAACCACCACCGATGCTCGTGTGGAACTTCTCAAACATCTATAAAGCTCGGGAAGACGGAAATAATGCAATCCAATTAACTTTTTAATATCACTAAAATTTGTGAGATTGTACTATTTGCCGATGACACTTCCTTGGTTTTTCTATGGTTGATAGACATGACAATAATCTTGACGACGTAGATAGTGCACTTCGACATGTTTCGAATTGGTTTACAGCCAGTAATTTATTACTAAATGCAAAAAAGACGAAATTCATATAAATTTTTGGCCAAAAGTGAAACGACTGGATAGAAAAATTTCCTTAACGGAAACGAATTATCTTTAGTAGAATCAACCACATTTTTAGGTATAATACCAGATGAAAAAATTCAATGTGGTGTCCATATTTCATCCATAGTATTAAAGCTCAGTTCTGTTGCATAAGCAGTTAGAAAAATAAGACAGTTAACAGATTCGAATACGGCAAGAATTGTGTACTGTAGTTACTTTCACAGTATCTTGTCCTACAGGATTTTGCTTTGGAGAACGGCAGCAGACATTCAAACGACCATACAACCTAGGATCTAGGGAATCTCTGTGGAAAATTTCAAAAATGGCGGTATAATAACAGTCGCGACACTGTACATTTATTGTAATACTGGCTTTCCACCCGCGGCTTTGCACGCGTGGGCTACTAATTTCTGTATTTTTTAGAGGCGCACAACAAAAGTTTCAAAAAAATACGGTCGCAGGGCCATGGCATGTCTATAGTTTTCTATGGAAATAGGTTTGACAAAAACTCACAGTGCACGCGCCTCTTCAAAATTGTATTCCACGCGAGCGAAGCCGCGGGCGAAGAGTTAGTTATTTTTTGAAGACTTTTGAGAATCTATTAAGTGTTTTAACGTCTTAATCTATGCGTTAAGCGAATAAAAAGGAATGTCCGCAACTCAACCAAAATCTCACATTGTCACGTGGTATGTCATTTTCACGACTTTAGAAGCGTATATCACAAAAAATATTTTTTTTAGCAAAAAAACGCATTTAGAAATTTCTATTTCATTTTTAAAGATCTATCCAAAGACACCTCATTGAATGATGTAATCGCATCTTTATTTTTTACCCTCCGTTTACATGTATGGTAAGCCACCATTAAAAATTTTGTTTTCAAATAAAATGTAGCCTATAACTTGCACCTAATATTGGTCTATCAGCATGTGCAATTTTATCAAAATCTGCCAAGTGGTTATTTTTTACTTTTTTTGAAAAATATTCAATGTACAGAAATGGTTCGGCTGTTACTGCTTTATTATATGTATAGATGTGCATAAAAATTATAATTTGTACACGACTAGACGTGATAGGCATACTTATAATATACGATTTAAAAACAAAATAATCATTCCAACTTTTCGGCTACATAAGATTAAAAATTCCTTGTTAGGTCAGAATATCCGATTATATAATAAACTACCATATAACCTGACGAAGCTACCGATGAATAAACTTAAATCTTTTTTAGTACTTTGGAAAAAAGTTACATGAAAAAAATATTTTCTATTCTATTCTATTATTCAAAGTATCTGTAGACAACATTTGTCTTATTTTACATTATTATTAACCCGGCCTTTCGAGCACTTTACAGTGGTCACCCTTGCTATAAAGTGCTAAACCCGTGTTTAAAATCCTTTACAAAACATTTGTCTTTTTACGCCCCATCTTTATGTAAACAAATAAATAATAATTAAATAGTAACAGTATAATAATTATTTAGTAATTGTAAACAGATCAAAATTGTGAGCCCTTTCATAAGCGCGGGAAATTATGTAATGATGCAAGTATAGAACATTAGAAAACGCAGAAACATATGGCAACGCCGCGCCGCTGCCTGATCCCGCCTCGTTTGATGTGGAAAAGCGGCAATGCGTAAAGTAACGAAAATTTACCGATAATTTTTACCGTTATTTTTACGATATTTAACGTTATTTATTTTCGTTATTATTCTGTTAAGTTAATAAGTAACGTTACCAAATGGTACCGATATGACAGTATCTCTATGGAAATACCGTTAATTAACGTTAATTTTATTGTGAATTGGTAACGTTTTCAAGCCCTGCTCTGAATGTCCTGTAAAGGTTATCAGGCTAGCTATGAAATACCTTATATTTAAATTAAGATAAAATAATTTCTCGATAATCATTTCAAAGTAAAAACGAATCCATCACATTAAGATTGTCAAGCTAAAACCAAGCATTACTGGTAAAGCAAAGCCGAAATATCAAATAATTCTTATGAGCGTCCCCAGTCGACGTAATGATGTGACATTTTTGATCTGACTTTGATGGATCTTAATATCACCCCTCGGGACTCGATCCTTGGTCTGGAGGTAATATTTGTTTTTGGCTACAAAATAATTTTCAATTATATTTTATTTTATTTAAGATGGAATAGAAAGAAAGATATGGCTTTTGTTATAATTTTTTTTTTATTCAAATTTGTTTCTTAATGAAGACATAATATATAATTAATTGATTGTAACGATACATTTTTAGTAAATTATTTATGGGCCGAAATAGCAGAATAGCTTCAAATTCCGAATTAAATTAAATACATTAATTTTTTAGTATTATTATTTATAATACTAAAAAATTAAAACATTTTTAGTATTATTATAAACTTGAATGAAATAATATTTTTTGGAACACCTTTTAGTAAATACTATCAAAATATTTTTTTGAATTTTGAGTTATCATTGTGCTTTGTTAAATATTTGTTAAATGACAACTACATAACAACATTGCGAAATAAAACAGTATTTTATTAAAGACTTAGTTTCACAATTACCATTAAAACCTTTTTTAAAGTTCTTTTCACTCGTAAAAACAGTTATCACCCCTTCCGAAAGTCCCGTCTAATCTAAAAGACAATACACACTTAAAAAGTCCCAGTTAAGTCATTTGTGCACCTTAACAAAAGCCTTGTAATGAATGTCCGGGTAACGAGCTAGCCTTTGGATGAATATTTTGACAGCTTGTGACGCGCCTTATTATCTTTTAAACCGACTTTAAAAAAAGGGAGGTTCTCAATTCGACTGTATTTTTTATTTATATATATATATATATCTCCGGAATTTGTGGACCGATTTGGAAAATTATTTTTGCATTCGAAAGAGTACCCCAGACATGAAGGCACTCCATAACAAAGGTACCGTAAAACAACCGGCGGTTAAGAAGGAACTGTGACAGAAAATTTAGCTTTTACATTTTAATAAGTGATATTTTAAACCGACTTTTATAAAACGGAGGACTCTTAATTCATCATCCATGTGCAAGATATTCCAGAGAACTCCTCGAAAATCAACAGCATACGCTCTGCGGTTATGGTCTAATGGTGTATATGCCCATTAAACTCTAACTCAGAGACTGAATTGTGACTAGCTATGATGTGATGATCCTTCACAGGTCACTGAAAATGGAAAAATAATACTTTTTCTCAAAAATAGAGCCGATTTCCTAACACTAAAAAGTAGAAAATAACTTTTATTAATTTTTGTTTAAATCTATACAAAGTCGGTGCCTTTACCTATTTTCAATTTAACAAGATTTTGCACCGACTTTGTAGGAATTCATTCATAGATTGTATGACGCAGTGTGCGCTACGATAGAGACTGAGGACACGGGTCCATTATACAGTATAAATTGTTTTAAATGTGTTTTTGTTATTGTAGCGTTGTGTTATCCGATGTGAAAATATTTTTGACCCAGCGAAGTGAGGTCTCAGAGTGAAGATGGCCGGGCGCTTATATGTATGTAAGTTTGAAAAACTTTGTCCGACGATAGCTTGAGTATCGCTTATCCGATCTTGATTAAATTTCATCGACGAATAGTTTAGGCAAAAGAAGATAAGGGGGGAGGGGGGGGNNNNGGGGGGGGGGGGGTGAATTCTGCGATTTTCATATGAATGTAACCGAGTGTGGTATCAAATGAAAGGACTTTTGAACTAAATCATTGACGTGGTTTAATATGTCCACGAATATTTATTTATTTACTAAGGTGATTTTAGGTCACCAAATTTAAACACCTAGATTTTATATTAAAGGTAAATATAGTCACAATTTTAATTACAACGCAACATATATAATTCACACTTATTAATTTACCATTGCTGGCCTTAAGGGAGGTGAAGGAATAAACAAAGGAAATTGCTATTGTGGGCATTGCGGGATTTAAGTCATTTATTTTTTTATAATGACTTTTGCACAGTTTCTGAGACGTGACTTTTTGTGGGATGAGGATATTCCTCAGTTCGAGCGTGGTTAACTTGTAATCTAGGTTGATATTGTGTAATTCCTTGTCCCAATTAAATAGTGGGTTAAATCCTACGCTACCTGTGTATACCTTGCTACAAAGCGAGGAAAGAAAGGCATGACACTATGTTTATTTTTTATGTTTGTAAAAAGAAAAAAGTATGTAAAACTCCAATATAATATAATCTTAATTTTGGGACTTATACTTTTGCTTATAATTGAGAGGTTGACTTATATAAAATTTATTTTTTCAATTTGAAAGGCTTTATCGCTGAGCGATAACACTGCCCCGTAAAACAGTTACATGTATATTGTCTTATAAAGGATAATAATATGTAGTAATGACGTCATAATGTGTTATTACCCTCTCCGATAATTAAAAAACATTTTATTAAGCTATTCCTGTTCCAAAAGTTTATTTAAAACAATAAAAAAGTAAAATCTCTTCATCACTTCTTCGCGTCTGAAACCGTAACCCAATCTCCGTCTGGCATTAAACGGACTCGGTAAACAAGCAACCGTCTTCCGCCATGACAGTTTTATCCCCAGTCAATGCCTAATTAACATTTTTATAAGATTTCCTTTGAAACTGTTCGCAATTGAAGGATAATGGCTTCATTAAAATTAAAGCTAGGCCTTTGTGCCGTAACGAGCAAGATTTCGTATTGTTACGTCTTTATATTGTTGTGCAATTGTTTAAATCTTGAAATATGGAGGGCAAAGGTGTCGTCTTACAGGGGTCTATGTTTTATATTCTTTGCTAAATCGCAAGCCTTTAGAAATGTAAAATAACCGCATTGATTATTATGCTTCATTTAATAAAGGCAAACGAATATCATCTAGTAAAATACATCAAGTGTTTCAGTTGCCCTGCCGGCTTGATAGATGGGGAGAGAGAGAGGATAATGGTGGCAAATCGGGAGAGAAATAGATAATTTTTTCAAAGTCACTTGAAATTGATCATTAAAACTACGCAACGGACTTTAATGCCTTTTGAGGTATGTTAATACTATTATGTATCCCGATAGTTATAACAAGGCTATCTCAAATATACGAGCAAATTGAAATTGATTTAGAATTTAAAGAAAAAAAACTCAACCCTTCTTTAGATCATGAAGACGCTACTTAACAGTTGATACCTTTTCTTAAAATCATAACAAGATATTTTAAATTTAATAATTTAAAATATTAAGTTAAGGTTATTTTAAAATCGTATAGCACTATGGGTTACGGTGCTCTTATCTCCCCGGTATCGCCCCTCCACTTTGTTTTACTGCTTTCTGACGGTGGATACCAAATTGATTCTTGTACGTAAGGCTATGACATAGACATGAGCGATGGATATTGGATTTATTATTTTTTTGTGTTAAATAATAAACTGATCCTATTTCTTGATATAAAACAGATATTTAGATATATAATAAGCGTTTTATCTTAATGTCTGTGATGTGAAGTTTTCTATAATTACAAATTTACATATAAAATCAATAACTAATGCAATCTGTCGTTACCGCAGACACACACACACACACACACACAGACAATGTTATCCACAATCTCTATTGTATGCTTTATTCCTCTCATTATTTAAAAACCTAAGAAAATTTTCAATAATATGTAAAAAAAATACAAAAATGGAAGGCTTGGGAAGGCCCTGCATTCTGAGATACAGTTTTCACTATTCGGATTGCAGGGGCTCAACACACATAGAAATTTATGAATTTTAATGTGATCCACAGTAATTTGTAAAAATTTATCTATTATTTGATAAATAAATAAGTTTAAAAAATCAGTCTCCCGTGACCACGCTCGCTGTAAAGTGCTCGAAACGTCGGGTTAAATAATAATGTATAATAAACCGCGTTTAAAATCCTTTAAAAAGTATTTTATTTAAAATTTAAAAATACAAAATATGTTTTTTCATATGTAACGAAGTTTATCATTCACATTTATCGGTATCCTGATTCTCATAGCAGTAGTATTCCTCATCCACGGGAGATGCAGGGGTCGACGGGGGCTGTAGCAGCAGCAGTTGGTATCCAGAGCGGCGCCAACTGCGGTCACAAAAAAGCAACCCGCTGCCCATCCCCGAAAGCATATGTACGTGTTATGTGTAGTTTTAATAGACAGTCCTTGGAATAAGTAAGCAAACCCACGAGGAGCCTTTTTAGTGAATGTGTCTGAAAAACAAGAGTGAATTGATGTTCAGTTTACGTCGTAGGCGATAATAGTGCTAAGTTTAATTCTATACAACAAAGTATCTACTAACAAAATCATTGCTATATAATTGTCCATGATCTTGGTATGGTGTTTGTGGGTTACAGCTAGAATGTATCCTTTACATTACAATAAATATAAAATCGCTCTCTCTTATAATATAACCATGGCCTTTCCAAGAACATTGGAAGCGTCGTATTCGTCGCGATTCCAGTTATGGCGTTTGAAGGTTACAGCTAGAATGTACCTAATTCCCTTAACATTAAAATAAATATTGGTATTTAGTTGACTATTTTAGGCACCAGTCTCACACTTAATTTTAGATAAGGAGTACAAATATATGTCTTATTAAGTGTGAGAAAATAAACATCTTTTTTTAAAATATAATATCGCTCTCTCTTGTAATGAAACCCCGCTCTTTTCAAGAACATTGGAAGCGTCGTATTCGTCGCGATTCCAGTTATGGCGTTTGAAGGTTAAAGCTAGAATGTACCTAATTCCCTTAACATTAAAATAAATATTGGTATTTAGTTGACTATTTTAGGCACCAGTCTCACACTTAATTTTAGATAAGGAGTACAAATATATGTCTTATTAAGTGTGAAAAAATAAACATCTTTTTTTAAAATATAATATCGCTCTCTCTTGTAATGAAACCCCGCTCTTTTCAAGAACATTGGAAGCGTCGTATTCGTCGCGATTCCAGTTATGGCGATTGAGGGTTACTTACGATTGCAATGTATGCCCTGATTTCTCTCTTATTTATCGCGTCATTAAAGTTTATCGCCGAAAGCTTTTTCTTTTGTTCCTAATATATCATTTATGTGAAAGTTTCCCACCAATCACGCCACAACTACTGAACGGATTTTGATGAAATTTTGTACACAGATAGGATATTATCGGATGGATGGAATACTTTTTATTGGACTATATACACATGTTAGCGAAGTTGCAGGCAGCAGCTAGTAGAAAAGGGATGAAATTGTCAATTTTCTTTCATTAGAAGTCAAACTCCTTTAAAATAACCTCCTTTTTCCAATGCTATTTTTAGTTTCCCCTTTTTAAGGTAAAAGAACAACTTGCTTGAATTTGATTGTCGACTATGGGGACTTCTACCGTACTATTAAACATGTTGCGTTTACAGAAAAGCCTCTAGCTTATGAAAAATCATGGCTTTTGAAAGAGACAGTGCATGTTCAAGTTTCATAGTTTAACTTTTTTTGCTTCTCGCATTAAAAATTAAACAGTTTCTCTTACAGAGCATATCAATTGTATGATCTACTTTATACAAACAGATGTTTGTCATTCTTCAAACACGTATCCCAAAAATATCGACATTTATCAAAGAAGATTCCAGATTCTGTCTTGTTCTTTCCGACAGTCTCGTGTAACGACTGTATGTATTCTTTCAGTGTTTCCCAAAGTGGTCAATACCGACCCTTAGGGGTCTATGAAAGGGTTCTACGTCACGAAAAAAAAAATTTGGGGTCCATGTAATGAAAAAGGGGTCCACGATAGTGGATCTCAACACATACACTAAATCAGGTAAGTAGGCGGTCTACCCAACACGGAAAAACATGGTAAGGGGTCTACGACACAAAAAAGTTCGAGGAACTCTGTTTTAGACTATGCTTGTACTATACTAAAAGGGCCAATTTAAATTTAAATGTCAATGAATTTACCATTAAATATTGCTTATCATTATTGTCTGAAAGTGAATGATGTTTCAAATTTATACGTCATAGATTGACGCCATTTTAGTCATGGATATAAAATTCAATTACATAATTTTCATATTCAAAAGATCGAAAAAATCCTCTATATATAAATATAATATAATTAAATATATTACTGTGGAAATTGAAAAATATCAATAAAAAATAATCATCCGATTATTTATTAATATGTTTTGTGAAATAAAATAAGTACAACACAGCAATAAAAATTAATCTAACCAAGAGCGAATATTATAAAAATAATTGAATCAAATAAATCGTGAAATAAGTATGGCAAAACATTTCGATATACTACATAATTAAAATTAAAATATAAAACATTTTTGTTTTGTTTAATATAATATTACATTTATTTTCTTATAAAATAATATTACTCGCGTCATTGAGATCATGTAATTTGTGTACGACATACAATTACGTCATTGTAATACTATAAAATGTTATTAGTCTGTATGTTTGATTGTTGATTATGAAACATGAATATTGGAAAGAAGCAAGCTTTTATATTACAGGCAAATAATCTGAAAACTTTTTATGTCATTTCCGGTTGCAATCTCTTTTGTAGCCAACTTTTTTGAGAATAAATATTTTATATGCAGACAAATTTTTCGATTATATTTTACCAGATAGTACCTAGGTGGTTTCTATACAGCTGTAGACGGAACTATAGGTGTGTTAGTCGCACTCGCATTTTTTGTCAATAAAAAAACATTTTTTTTTATATTTTCCAATTGTTGTATATAATATTATTAATTTATCAGAAGGCCAAACTATATAATACTGATAAAATAATTGTTATTATACCTTTATTCATATTAAATATTGTAAACTTTAATAAATTCAAATTATTATAGTTCAATAATTAATGTTTAATTACACCCATAATTCGATAAGATTTTTTCATGAATTTCTGTATTAATCCAAACAGGATGAACTCCTTTTAACAATATACCATTTACGATATTAATAATAATATTCCATATATCCCCATAAGATTTACATTTCTATAAAAGGTATTTGTATAAATCCGTTATAAATCCCGTCCTTTCAGGGAGCTATAAAAGATACTCTCAAGTACATCTGCGTAATGTCCTTTCTTTGTTAGCTATTCAATTCAGTTATTTCGGGAAAAACTTAGTATATGACGGCACAGTGGATACAGCAATGGTCTATTTCGTGGTAGGTTATGGTTTCGATCCCCACAAAAAAGTATGTTTATGTAAGTTTATCAGTTATCTAGTGTCCATAGTACAAGCTTTGCTTAGTTTCGGACTAGATGGCGTTGTGTTAAATGTCCAGGAATTTTATATATTTTTTTATATGGGGATGATAGCTGAGCTAATAATATATGAAAAAAAAAAACGAATATAGTTCATACGAAAATATCACTGCTTTTGAGATATTGAAGATTTTGTAGTTTTTTCAAAAATGTCGATCTCGCCCAATGTTTTATATTTTTTTACTAATGCATGCATGCATTGCAACAACAACAGACAACGGAAGAAAAACAATATTTAGTTCAATTTTAGTATTGAGTAAAATTTTGAGGTCAGATTTAATAGTCTGTGGTTTAAAAAAAATCTACTACAGGGAGACAGTCAGTGAACTTAAAAACTTCTGTATTTATGACAATTTCAAAATAGTATAAAACCTACGGGTTTTCCCCATAGCAAAAAAATGCAATTTGAATTTATTTTAGACCTATTTTCATGATACGTCCAGGATGATACTTAGTATGAAAATATATATAAAGGAGAAGCATAGTCCAGTAACACACTTGTATTTAAATACAATTAGATAGAAAGCCGTGACGTTCGGATTCGTCACAACAGTCGTGTTGTTATCATGTGTAACTGCGTGGTGGTTGTGTTGTTCGCGGTCATTATTACTTCTTATAGTGACAAAAATGAAAAGCAAGGTTGGTAGCTTTTGTTCCATGGGTAACGTGACCATTTTACGTGTCAAAGTTCGCTACACAATTTTGCAGGGGTGTATAGCTAGTGCCACGACGCCCCTACCATATTTTGAATTTGGAAATATTTTACTATGTTCGCAATAATATGTGTGCGTGTGCACACAAAAATAAACCTATAGACCCGCACACAAGCGGAAGCTTGCATACATACATAATACATATACTTTCAACGATTGAGAAAAATAGTAGGGCGCGTCTTCGTGGATGAATTTATCTATAAAACTAATAAAAGGGTATTCATGTTTTCGATATAATGACAATTCTTACTCTTACTTTTTCTTCCTCGTAACATTTTATTTTTATTTTATTTGAAGGAACACCAACAATACATGTACAGTACATTTAAAGAGAAAAAAATACATATTATGGTAGGTATATGCATCAATTTCAGGCGTTCTCAGCATTCGTTGTTAACACATATTAACATGGGCGATTATTAAAAAACAATCAATCGCTAAAATCTAAAAATGCCTGCAATTGTTTAACAACTGCTATTAGCTAAGAATTAATTACAGCCTTAATTTAGGTGACAAAAAAAAATTAATAAGTTTGTAACATGCCACGTTGTTCTTATTTTAAAACAAATTTCTGGTTCTTATCATTGGGAACATTTGTTTGCGTAAAATTTATCAGAATATCATTGATATGTAATATAATATATTAGTTATAAATGTTTCCTTACAAAATAAAGGTGATTTCTTACAATGCGTAACATGAACACACTCTCCATTTCACAAATCATGAATATTATTTCCCAGTGTGTACGATTTGTGACAGCCCTGAGGCTTTTTTGAAAACGTTAAAAATCGTGCAACCACTGCACTGTATGTTTTAACACTGTTGTTATAGACAAGCGTTATTAGATAAGTCTTAAATAAATAGTAAAAGTCGTAAAAAATGCCATACCGCCTCATTTTTGGAAAGCTTGCAAGTATAGAATAGAATAGAATAGAAAATATTTTGATCCATGTAAACTTTTTACAAAGCACTTATGAATAGTAATAATATAGAAAGGAACATTACTAAACATGCATTACTAACTTTACTAACTTTGCATACACGTGTTTGGTTAGTTATTGAAAATACATTAGAAAAATAAATGAATAAATTTAAATTAAGTTCAAATACGTATCGAATTGTTAAAACTCCGGAACTCAGGAATGTTTTCATTAAACAACTATAAATTTCAATATACGAGCAAATAAAATATGGTGGTTAACATTGAATTGTTTAGCTCGGTCAATTTTGATTTAACTATTAATAATAGTTGTACCTTTGAAGAGCGCACGTGAGCGCAATTTGATGCAGAATAAATTAAAATTACTAAATTAAAAAATAATAAACAAACAAAGATATTCCCTTACATAATGTGTACAGTTTTTCTAGTTCAGGGATTGTGCACATTTTTAATTTATGTTGATGTTTTTAAGAGCTTCAAAGTAAGCCCAACGTCTAATTAATACAATATTATTTGTAAAAAATAAGTATAAGTACATCACCGGGTCAGCCTGAAAATCAGCGCTGCTCGATCTACTCGGGTAGCATAAGCTGAGATCTCATTTGCCACTAATATTAGTTTTATTTAGTTCTTTTTAGTTTAATGTTTAGGTTAAGTATTATACACCGATGAATTTACCGGTCTTGATTAAATTTCATAGGCGAATAGTTAAGACAAAAGAAAATGTCGAATTCGAAGATAAGCAAAGGGATAACAAAGATAGGGGAGAAATAGGCGATTTTATTATTATAGCTGAGTGTGTTATCGAATGAAAAGTCTTGATTTATACATAACAGTGCTCAAGGCGAGCCACTAGTTTGTTATATTTTTGATAATAAAATTATTTTCTTTCTATCAGACCGAGCATACCGCGGCATCCTGACGCCGGACTGCGTGCGCGCATACTACAACCTGTACATCTCCCGCACGGTCCCCCCCCGCACCTACCACTACTACCACGAGCTGATGTCACCAGCCCTGTACGACCAGACCTCTGACGTTGATGTAAGTGTAATGGACCAGGCAATGGCTTGTCGAAATTAATATTACTTACTCCTCTGGCGCAGGGACCTGAAGTGGATCTTGGCCTCCGACACAAGAGCACGCCATTTATTTCTGTTTTGCGGTATCGTCCTCCAGCTCGGTATTCCGAGCTCACGCAGGTCTTCTTCCACTCTATCTTTCCAGCGATACTTTGGTCGCCCCACAGGACGGCGCCCCGTAGGCCGACCCAGGTATGCCCTCTTGACCCCCCGATCTTCTCCCATCCGTTCTATGTGCCCGAGCCATCTGAGACGGTTCGCCTTGTATTCAATTAAAATTAGCCACCTAAAACCGGTCCGGTTATATAGGCTATATAATGGTGGAAGAGGGTGTAACGATTGTTGTATAATTTTGGCTGTTGCGGTCTTTTTTAATATACATAACCCAACTTCAGGAACTTTTAAATTATGCGTGCGCGCTCAATCAGACGCACTCCAGTGGTTATATTTTAATCTGCAAGTCGAGGGACCAAAGTTAATGACATGCTTCTAACCAAAAAATGTCGTTGTTATTGCACTACTGTGTCTCAAAATCAAACGCACTCTTTCCCTTGAAACTTTGTAAAATGGTACTGTAGTTGGGAAAAAATCTTAAATTATAAATATTATTTGAAAAAGATGTTAACCGGAAATTCATTTTTAAATAGCTTTAACCCGCTAAGAAGCTAAGAAGATAAGTTGTCTGCTTTTAGAATATCTAGAGTTATTGACTTTAGGGTGAGAAGAGAAGGGGTGATGTCTTCTCACGATAATACTTTGTGTAAAGAATTCACTTTAACAAACCAGTCATCTGTACGAAGTCAGAAGAGAAGATAAAGTTGTCTCCTTTTAGATGGCGTGGAGGATAGTGGGGGGTCGCGTGGCGTCCATACAGGAGATCCCCTTCCAAGTGCTGTACGGGAAGTACTGTGGGGGGGCCCTACTCGCCCCCGAGTGGGTCATCACTGCTGCTCATTGTAAGTAAGTATTGATTTAACGATAAGTGAGCCATCGTATAATTAGTTGTATTAAGTCGGTTTATACTCACTGTGCTTCCAACCGAAACTGTCGGTCTAAACCGAGTTAAAACACAGTGAGTATAAACCGTCTTAATACAACTAAGTAAGTATTATTTACTTCAATTTAAAGCCATTTATATAGAAAAATAAGAATACATTTTTACAAATAGAACAATACCCAAATAATAATTTCGGTGAGTGGGTGCCCGGAGGCCTGTGTTCCCATCCCATTCCTCTCCTAGGCCCTCCTCTTCTTTTAAGCTGGCAAGGCATCTGCGACATTTTGATGTTGAAGGTGTTCATGGGCTGCGGTCAGTCACTTAACATCAGGTAAACCGCATGCCCCGCTTGCCTGCTATGTCATAAGTTAAATGTAATGTCAGAAAGAGTTCAAAGAAAAAAGAAATAATAGCAAAAGTGTTCACATTTTTTACACCAAAAAAAGACAATGTCCAGTTGAGTTTAACATTAAATGTTTTCAGGAGAGTTGAAAATTGCAATACACTACATACTTTTTACATTAAAAATTACAAAAAATACAAGCGCAATTGTACTTTGTCCTTTCTTATTGCTTAAATACTATTTCTAGTACTTCAATCTAGTCACAATCTAGTCTTAAGACTGATAAGTACTTAATTTGCTAAACTACTTCTCTAAGATCGTGTCCATTAACAACATTCTTATGAGTTCTATTGTTTTAAGAAATTTGTAAATAAAGTCTACTTTACCTAATTTATAAACGTACTCTGTCCGGTACGACATCAAAGAAATTAGGTCGGAATTTATCGTAATGTAAAAGAATTTGGAATACATAAGGATATATCAATACATAATATTTAGATTCCGAATTTTTCCCGTTACTCACATAGAATATAAAATGTTATTAAATTGAAATATATCCGACCTTCAGAAGCACGTTACGGAAAAATTAATCACGAATTTTGTGGAAATGTAACAATTAAATGCTCACAAATTACTTTGTGGTTTAGATGTTTGATTTTTTTACGTGAAAATGCCCAAAGGCAAACGAGCTTTGGATATATAATATATGATATTTTGGTTACCACAGATAACCAAAATACAAGTTCTTATATTATATCTTAGTTCAAGTAGATGTTATGTAAAACCCAATTTATGTAAGCGAGGTGACGGACAGGCTGAAACATTGTCAAAAAATCCAAGAGTTTTTAGGAAAAACTATTCTAACAAATAATGACAGAAATAATATTATTGTAAATCAGATTCTTACTTGCCTTATTTGACGTACCGTGCTTAGCCACTCAGATATTATTCCGAAACCTAGAATCATTTTTTGGGGAGGTGTTTGATGCAAACTGAAAACTTTTTTGATGCCTCTTCGATTGATAGAGTACAAGACTCTAACATGGAACTGTAGACCTCACTCGAAAGTCCCACCAAAAGATCTGTCTTTTTGAGAATACTATATTTTATCTTTAAATAGACTAGTTGCCTCAAATAGATTTTCATATACTTATTTATGTTTTGCAAATTTTTGAAGGCACCTGGCAATATTCAAACCCCAACATAATCCTCTAAAAATGGTCCGAGATCTCGGATGATACTTAACGCCTTTATTTCTAATTCGTTTAACCATATTTTTTTTTTTTCAATTTTTTTTATTTTCATAGAGAATACGAGCAGTACGTCTACGTGGGTTCAACACATCGCACCACGGCGACCCCCCACAGGATCTGCGCACACTTCATCCACCCCCTCTGGAACCAGTCGCGCCTGCACTCTCACGATTGGGACTTCCAGCTGATCCTGCTGGAGAAGCCCGTACCCATCACTGTGGAGTCCAGGCCAATTGCTATCGGCAGCATGGAGGATGCTAAACCTGGGCTGATGGTGTCTATTAGTGGCTGGGGTCATTTGCACTATAAGGTAGCTTTTTATTTTGCTGTCTCCCTTAGGAATTTCCGTGTTATTACCACACCCATGATTACTACTATTCTGCTAGAAAAGTCTACGCTGATCACAGAATTCCAGATCTATTGCGATTGGCTGATTGGAAAATGTTCATCGTGGCCTGATAATGTCTGTTGTCATTTGCAGTACAAGGTAGTCTTTTGTTTCTATGGTCATTTTCAGTCATGGTCTAGAAATCGTCACGTCTCCAAAACCACTAAAACTATCAGCTCATCCTGTTGGAGAAACTAATATCGATCATAGATCCCTCTAAGCACTTAACATTGCAAATAAAATGAGAATATCATACGCTCACAAATAAAATTTCTTTTATAATAATACAATGCATTGATTGATGGATTTTGCTCATTGCGATTGTTAGCGTAATAGGGCTCTAAAACTAACCTTTATCAAACTATTCTTTTACTCGATTATGGTTTTCTATGGAAAGGTTTAGTCTCAATACTACAAAAATTCTTGGGATTCTGGAAACCAATGTAACCCCTATCAAGTTTACACTTATAGTAGAGCCGTCTCACTAAAATTTTTGGAGAATCTCCAACCATTATAATCAGCTATCGTATCAGTAACTGTTTTACTTTAACCCCTCCAATTTCAATAACCTCTACTATTTCAACATTTATTTTTGTCTCATTTTCACGAGATATCCATTGAAATATTTTGTCAGAATCAACATTTTTTTACATTTTTATTGAGTCCCAGATTACATAAGTCATGTACGCACGTGTTCGTAATGGATCATGAATGAGTTACACTACATTTGTCACGCTCGGTCCCACGATAAAGCAGTTGCACTTATTACTAATCATTACTGCGAATGTTCATTTCTTTTGTATATTGTCACACATGATACAATATTACAGGAACTTTGAGGCTTCATAAGACAATTTTTATAGTTTTTCAGGTTATATCAAATTTATCGTTAAGGGTAGATTACATAAAATCATTAGGAAATGTAGTTGTGTGTTGTTCCGACGTATTAGTATCTAACTCCGTTATTAGTTTTTCCATCAAAGAATAACGAACATAGGTTTGAGGATGTATAGCATCACATACATTGTTAAACATGTTAGGCATAACCTCACTTATAATAATTACCGCGCTTAGTACTATAAATTGATAAACTATAAAAATGATCCTATATTATATGTGTAGGATGGATAATTAATGAGAGAAAAGGAATGCATTGGACCGAAAGGGCCGTACGAAGGTCGGACTCTTACTAATTATTTTTAGTATCTTCTTGTGATTGTTTTAACGAAAGTACTTTCCATATCAAATAAAATACTTTGTTAAGGATCTTAACGCGGTTTATTATACATCATTTTACATTATTATTTACCCGACGCGACGTTTCGAGCACTTTACAGCGAGCGTGATCACGGGTGACTGAGGTTACAGTTGTCTTCATGAGTATTTCAAAAATTGTGTCTACCTCCACTTATCTGAATCGTCGGGTCAATAATAATGTAAAATAATGTACAATAAACCGCGTTTAGAATACTTTAAAAAGTATTTTATTTTATATGATTAATTTTACTATTTATTTTTTACAGAAAAGCAAAATGCAAGACCTCCTGCGTCGTATCTACGTACCCATCATGTCCAACGAGCTGTGTCGGACCATGCCCGACGGGAACTACGACAAGATCACCTCCAGGATGTTCTGTGCAGGTTACGTCAACGGTACCAAGGATTCTTGCCAGGTATAATATTGTTTATCTATGAAAAAAATTCAAGGACATTTGACATCGCCATCTAGTCCCAAACTAAGCAAAGCTTGTACTATGGAATCTGATAATGATATATAAAATAATCTAGGACATTTGCTATCATCATCTAGTCCGAAACCAAGCCATGAATAGAAATATATAGTATTATAGTATTTAGAAGATGTTACGAAACAGAAGAGTGCCTACAATTACAGTGAAAGAGATAAGATGTTTAATTTGACAACTTTTATTTAAATAAATAATTCGGTATCTAGTGGTAATCCAAAAATGCTCATGAGCACTAAGGAGCACCTATCAGATACCTGATAGTCACCCAGAATCTGTTTTAGACCAAAAGTTATGTACAATAACCGGCATTCTACAATTTTTTGAAGCCAGTATTCAAAGTTTGCGATAAAAAGAAGAAATAACGACCCTCTCATAAATTAGGTGATACTAAGCAACCCATCTGCATAATAACCCTCATATAACAAAAATACATAAACCATCTTACTAATTAGCAGAAAGCTTAACCCACTATGATTAAACACTAAACTTTTAACGTCATGCCCTCGGCTTACACTTAATAACCAGTCTTCATTTATTATGAATTGTTATGCAAACAAGCGAAATACTTTAATAAATTTTAAAAGCTAAATACACAGGGATTTTCAAAAATTCAGAAATAAAATTTGGTAATACGTGACATGCAGTGTTCCGAGCTTTGACCCACATTTTTATAACAATCCAATTAATGAACAAACAGCGGTAATTATACTCCGTATTCCGTATGTAATTAAACTATACTCCGAATAAAATTGCAGAGAAAATATGAATAATGCAATTGTGAGATTCCTCTGTTTTGTTTGAGAAGTTTAATGGAATTAACCGGATTTATTCGCTGAACTGATATTGTGCATAATAATTCGGAATCATGGGATTTTTGTTTAGGAGTTTGTTGATCGTTATCTGAAGGGGAGTGACTAACGAATTCCAAATGTGCTTATTATGTACTTTAATCGGTTTAATATAGTGTCTTGTTGTAAACTGATAATGGTCGTGATTCTCTAGGGAGCACCAAAATGCTCACGAGTTTTGATTTTTTTATTTTTTTTATTTATTATCAAAACAAAGAACAAGAACGATGTACAATGTGCAGGTTGAGCCAAAAACCTCTGAGGTTTATAGTTATGACCTTTTACAATAAATAATTGTTATTCGGAATTATAGTATTTTCTTGTTTGTTTTAACGCATGGTACACAATTTTTGAAACACTCATGAAGATAACTGTCATCTCAGTCGCCCCTGACCGCGCTACGTATAAAGTATAACGGGGAAAAAAATTCAACATAGCGATTTAGAATTTATGTCGTCACGTGACGTCGTCTTAAATCAGACACAACTACCAGAAAACCTAGTACTTATACTAATTTTTTTAGGCATTTTATAAAATTGATTTAAAAGTAAAATTAAACTGGAGTAGGCCTAATTAATATAAAGAATTTTATTATAAGCGAATACCTTGACCCATTAAAGTTAACTCGTGCAAAGTTGGCTTGCAAATTTTATCTTATACTTTCACAATTATGCGTCAAACCTTCAGTTGAATATAAATGATATTTCTTAACATAAAACAAGGTTGAGTATCGATTGTAATATCTAGTATGTGAAATGTTTGTTTGTCTATCTGCATGTGCTAAATTGTTATTTGTATTTCAATATTACAAAAAACTAGTATCGAGTCTTTTCAACATTTTTTATGGGACATCAATTTCTTACTCCTCACTAATATTATAAATGCTAAACTAACCCTGTATGTCGTTATATCTTTTCTTCACGCCTAAATTATTGAATCGATTTGGATGAAATTTTGTACCTCGAAATAGGACAAGGATACTTTTATCCCGGAAATCCCATGGAAATGGAAAATATATGCGAGTGAAACCGCGGGTAAAGGTAGTAATTAATAAGTTTGTATAGTTAACACATGCTAATAATTTACCCTGCTCTACGTCTCTTTCATAAATTTATCACAGTTGTATAATACACGTTACCAAACTGAGACGCAATCCTAATTAGCTTTGTGGTTGCAACTAATTATGCCGAATGTTCACTGCCTGTATGTTTCCATTGTCATAGCAAGTGAGATTGTGGGAACAGCGATTCTGTATGGTCACTAGTATAGGCTTTAGACTAGGCTTAGTGCCTTGGTCTAGTGGTTGTACCGTTAACGAGGGGTCTCGGGTTCGTGCCCAGGTGAGGCTAAAATTGTTATTGAGATTTCTAACAGAGTGTCTCAATAGCTCTAAGTCTGAAAGTTGGCGGTGTTGGAACACCTTCGTTCCTTAGAGAGTACGAAAAGCCGTCGGTTCAGAGCCTGTCTTCTAACCCAAACTTCTGGATCCACTGAAAATCAGCGTTAAAGTCCTTACAGACTTTAACAATATGCTGAGTGGTATCCATTTTATGACAGATTCACGGCCCTCCATTTGTACATATATTCAGTCATTGTTTCAACATGTTTTACTTATTAAGTTATCTATAAGCATCAATTTTTTAATTATGCAGCTGTGTTCTGTTATAAATAAACTTTTCTTTCTTTCTTTCTTTCTTTCTTGATTTCTCTCCGGTGTCTGTCTGTTATAACATCAAGGTGACGTACTTGCCTTGCCAGCTTGAAGGAAGAAGTTGGGATAAAGAGAGGATTAAGGATGGGTAATTGGGAGAGGAGTAGTGTTCTATTTCTCTCCCAATTTCGCATCATGAGAGGATCCTATCCCACCCTTTTGGGAGGAATGGGATAAGAATACAGGCCGGACCCTTACGTACAAAAACCATTGCGTGCATCAAAAACCTTATTACAAGTGGCTTAATATACATATCTACAGTTGAGACACAATCCCAATTAGGTTTGTGGCTTCAACTAATTATACTGAATGCTTATTGGCTGAATGTTTCCCTTGTCATCAGCCAAATGCGAGATTTGAGACAAGGTTTGGTCTATCGTCATAGCGTAAATTAACCATGGAAAATAGTTTGTCCACACAGTGGCAACTACTCACACCATATCTTTTTAATTGTTAGTGACAACAGCATAGTTTTTTCTCTGCAAACTTATGCCCAGTTCCAATAAAAATAAAAGGAGTCCTTTTACGTACGAAGAGTTTAATGTCCTACTAGGCGTTTTCTAAAGTGTATCTATAATAAAAGTGGCGTTAACATATGAACCAAAGCTTGTTATGTTGGTTGATTAAAACCACTCGTTAGTGAAAACGATTCGTATCTGTTATATTATGACGTTCCATCGTTTAAAGGGAATAAAGACCGACCCTAATGCTCAGTTCCTAAAAAAATAAAACGAGTCATTTTACTTACGGTCGGTACAATATCCTACTAAGCGTTAGTCTAAAGTGTATCAATAATAAACGTGGCGTTAACAAACCATCAAAAACTTGCTACCGATTGGTTAATCACATCCGTTCGTTAGTGAAAACGATTCGTATCTATTATACTATGACGCTCGATCGGTACTCATTCATACCCCTTAAAATGTCAAGCCATAATTGGTGAAAATTGCTTTGCACGCAGAATATGATTTTCTTCTCGGTAGAGACAGCCTTTCGGTGGTAAATAAAAACATATTAATTATGTAAATTTATATGATGGTCTAAAAGTGCCTCGAAAGAGGCCAATTTGGAATATAAACGTTTGTATTTGACTTTGAAATGTATTTATTTATTTATTAATATTGTTACAACATATCAGTGTATCAGCTTGTTAATGAAAGTATATTACAGGGTGACTCCGGTGGTCCAGCGGTTATAAACGGTCGTCTCGTGGGGCTGGTGTCATACGGCGTGGGCTGCGGCAGCGCCAACCACCCGGGCGTGTACAGCCTGGTGCCGAAGGCTCGAGACTGGATCCGGGCTGTTACTGGTCTACCACTGTAATAAAGACTTCAAGAACTTTGTTTTTTGTTGTACTTTTATTTCTCTTTCCCTTCCACTTTTTTAGTGTATCACATTAGATTGTTAGCAAAGATGGTGTTAAAACCCTTAATAAAAAGTTTTAGCAAATTCCGTAACTGCTTTATAATATTAGTGTTAAGTGTCTACACACTATGGACGGAAATATCTATATACATCTACATCCCAAACAGGTCGGGCCAGAATATAAATCTATATATATATAAAAGAAAGTCGTGTTAGTTACTCCACTTATAACTCAAGAACGGCTGAACCGATTTAGCTGAAAATTCGTAGGCAGAAGGCTTAGGACCAGGAGAATGACATAGAATACTTTTAATCTCGGAAATCCCACGGGATCGGGCTATATACGCGGGCGAAACCGCGGGACTGAGCTAGTTTCAAATAAGACGAACTTATACATTCTGGAGTTGGTATCAAATTCAGCTAGGATTTTGATGTTGCGGAGATACATATATTCATCGAGATACCTAATGGCAAAACTAACTTCGAAACTATCAGATAGTATTACTGATTATATCTACTTTAATTAGTCATTAAAGTCATTTAAACAATAAAAATAATTCATAAGCATTCTAAAGAGCTTACGAAGAATTTAAAAATCTACTGCCAAAACTCTTTCCAACGCGACTTAACCCAACAGTAACTTTATAAAATCCAAAAACGACAAGGAATTAAAAATGCGACGTAGACTTAATTGAATCAAGTTTAATAAAGTAAGGCTTTATAATGAATCTTTTCCCTGGACGCAGTATTATTTACCTCCCGTCGGAAATCGTATTAACATCTTTTAAAAAAAATAAATTGGTTCCTCGCTTCATTAAGACGGCTATTGTGGTTGTAAAATTGTGTCATATTATTTTGCTGTGGGTTAAATTATCTTCTTTTGTACTAATATAATTAATGTTGAACTTACGATGTATTTTCTTGTGATTAATTTTCCCGCGAGGCGACGGGTTAGACTACATGTGTACCTTCCCTTTTTCTACCCGAGAGTCATAAGAGGTGACAGAGGTAATTCTGCTGCATGACATCTTCAGCAATAAAAGAGTGGGAACCAAGCATTTGACGATTGGGCTAAGATCCCCCAGCAGAAGACCGGCTGGAAGCAGTATTGCACTGGGTTTTGTACCTGGAGGTCTGTATTCTCATCCCATTCCTCTCCTCCCAACTTCCCATTATTGATCCTTTACTTACCCCTCCCCTTTCTTTAAACCGGCAAGTCTTCTGCGATTCTTTGATGTTGTAGATGTTCATGTGCTACGAACGGATACTTACCATCAGGTGATACGCATGCTCTGCTTGCGTATTGTTGCATTAATAATTTTAATCATTATATATAAAAAAACAGCTTAGTTTCACAATAATAAAGAGGAAAAAGTTAAAACGTAAATGATCATTATCGAATGGTTTCTGTGAAATCCTTGAAGTGGAATTTTTCCAAAGCCAAAGATAGATGACTTACAGATTTAAAAGATTTCCATAGCTTTTCTCAGAAATATCTGTAAATATCGATTATTTGATGTGTTTCTTTGTTATTCAACCAAGCGGAAAAACTTCAGTGCTATTAAGTGTACTCTGAAAATTAGGAATACATACAAATGTAAAGAGGTACAAACCTCTGGACCTCTTTTGTACCTCTCATTTGATGATGGACCCGTGAAATCCGATGCGTCCGTTACGTACAATGCCATTATCTAGGGAAAAACTGTCATTAGACGTCAAGATTAAAGGTTTCAAAAACTTTAATAACCGCTCTTATACTTTTCGAAAGAGTTCTTGAGAAATAACAGAAAAATATCCATAAACATCAACCTTTACTCCAATCCGACCTTGGCAACGGGCGATTCATCATCCATCGGCCATCGATCACTGTCAGATATGAAAATAACTAGCCCTTTACATCGATATTTCACATTGTCGAATCACAGATAAATAACAACAGAGACATCCGCCAATAAATCAAATGTACGGAACGTTATTCGCTGCGAAAACGCGCGGAAAACACTCGCGTGGACTCAACGTGAATGTAGATAGGTTGGGGAAAGTATGGGTCTAAAAAACGGTGGAGAACGCGACGTTTTTTAACGCTTTCGACTTTCATAAGCAAGCTATTGTTTTATTTTTACATTTATTAAAGTCTTTCTGAATAGTAATCAAATAAACATCTAATTAATTATTAATCACATTTAGGTACATAGTAAATACAATAAGGTTCCTAAAATACAAATTATAGCATCATCCTTACGTATGAATGTAAAATATACCCACAAAGTTTTGTGTTCATGGAAGTTGTTAATTGGTTAGAAATAATAATCGGTTATATTATAGGAACTGGTAATTCCATTATTTAATAATAACAATCTCATATTTTGTTTATTATAACCTAAATATTTTAATGGTATGTTAATAGAGATTTTATTCTCCTGTGTATAAATATATAGTTATTATCAACTGTAAGTTATTATTATAAAAATTGCTTATCAGAACACCTATGTCTATTTCAAATTAGTAATACTATCTGCTTTAATATAGTGTTATTTTATCACGAATATATGTTTTTTTTTATAGATATATGTAATGTTATTCAGGGTTCTGTAACAACACACGTGATTTTGTCCGTTTTATAAATCACCATCGCTCCGCGGTTTCACCCACGTGTATATCCCGTTCCCGTAGGATTTTCGGGATAAAAACTATACTATGTCATTCCTGGGGTTCCAAAGAATCAATGTACAAAATTTTATCCAAATCGTTCCTGTAGTTTCGGAGCCTATTCAATACAAACAAATCTTTCCTCTTTATACTATAACTATAAGTATAGATTGGGACACCTTCGTGCGTGAGTCACAGTCGTTTTTTTTATTTAGACAAACGTAACGATACCGTCTCAAATATTATCCTGTATGTATTCTAACAACCAACAAGACTTCAAGAGCTTGAATATGTGAATGTAATAGGAAAAATCAACTTTAGATCGCTTGGATTCCGCGAGAATGGGATTGACTTTCATATTACTAACATAAAAGCCATATACGAAGAAAACGAAATATGAAGTGTACCTCTATTCTTAGTTGTATTGAGATTTATGTGTCTATGACCATAAAAATATTGAGTAGGAAATATTAATTTTTCTCTACCCAATGATGGGATTCCTTTTTCTTAGAGTGATATTGTATAGTCATATCATGAAGCAGTATTGCGCTGTATTTCGTACAGTAAGCAGAGGTCCGGAGGCCTGTATTCAAATCCCTTTTCTATCCTTTTCCTTTAAAAGATTTTTATAAAATATTATTAAAAGATTATTATACTATTCCTTTTCCTTTAAAAGATTATTAGCTAAACTAATATTATTTAAATGTAATATTGTTGATAGGTCTCTAAGGGACGGTTTTTAATTTAGCAAGGGCAGCCCCGGGGAGCAGGCCGATGTTAAAAATCTATTTATGTATGTTGCGGGTACTTGTGGCCTGTGGGACATTTTATATAATATCTATAAATTTATTTTTTGATTTAAAGTTTTTGGGAAGCTTGTTCCCCTAATGGCAAGTCTCCAGGCGTAAATAAAATTTCATGAAAATCGATTCAGCAGTTGCAGTGTGATTGACAAACAAACATCCAAACTTGAAACGTCCATCCTCTGAAATCATAGCTTAATAGTCGATAGTGCATAATATGATTACAAAAACAGATTCACAAATTCCATTTGCAGCCTTGCCTCAAAGAAGTACAACAAAGATGTTTGTTACATTTCTATGTATCTTTTTAAAATTTTAGAAAATATTGAATATCCAAATCTCTTACTGAACAAAAAAAAATCTAAACCGTCATAGCTTTACGGGCTATGCCCTGTAAAAAAAATACTTTAACTTTAACCGCAACACACAATATTCAGAGATTGATGACCGCTCCCGGCTCACGACGACACTGCCTTTATGAACCGTTCAAATTAAAGTTATTAAACGTTTCCTTATTGATGTGGTGGATATTATGTGACGGGGAGACACGATACATACTGCCAAATTTATGTAATTATTTTCCCATAATTTTTTATATTAAAATTGTAAGAATGAAAATAAGCAAATACTTTTACACGAAAGATGTCGTCAACATTTCCAAATTTCCTGTAAAACGTTATTAATATTTTCTTTCTTATATAACTACATTTTTATGACACAGCAGGCAAGCGGAGCATGAGATTCACCTGATGTTAAGTGACTGACCGCAGCCCATGAACATCTACAACACCAAAGTGTCGTAGGCTTCGCTGGCTCGAAGGAGAGGGGGTAAGAAGAGGATAAATAGGAAATTTGGAGGGGTTTAGATCAGGATAGGGGAGGAATGGGATAGGAAGACACCCGCTTACCGTACAAAACACAGTGCAATGCTGCTTCACGCCGATCTTCTGCTGAGGGGTAGTAATTACACAGATGAGCTTAGCCCAATTATACAATGCCACACTCTTTTATTTCTGAAAATTTAGAAGTGTTATCTTCAGTCGCGGCTTACGACACCCACGGGTAGAGATGGGGTGGCGACACATGTATTCTAACCCGTCGCCACACAGAGGAACTAGAGTCTAAACTACTGCTAGCTAAAACTTGTTTTTATATAAATGTTTTTCAGTACATCTGAATTTAAACAAAACTCAACTATTTTACAGCAATGATAAAGCCACCTCATAAATCAGCAAACACTGAAAATAAAGAAATATAAATAATTTGCGTAAAACGCGCCGTCAGGTGTCGCGTCCCGTGCATCCGTTTACGCAATTAATGGCCGCTTGTCGCTGAGTGGCCACTAAATACGCGTAATAAAAAATATATTTTTGTTTTGTGTATCCATTTAGTTATAGTTTTTTTTTTTCTGTGTATTTATTTTGTCCTAATATGTGTGTTAGTGTGTGGTGTCTTGTCAATAAATGTATTTTTATTATTTTTTTTTAATAATACTAATACTATTTTCACTACATAATATAAGCAAAGTCCCCCGCTACTTTTATTTGTCTTACTATTAAGACAATCCATTAAGTTTAGATCGTTATATTAATTGTTATATTTACTTCTGTGAAACAAATTGTTTTCTAAGTAAATTTCGGTTTTAATTGCACCTTCATGATCCGGTTAATTTATTTAACTCAAAAACAAGTGCACAAGACTGTTAAAAAATTCATGTTAAAAATATGGCGTGAGGATGTATGGGTATTGAGCATTCGATATTTCTTGTGTAAGAGAATTTACAGGTATTTTTTTCAACAATAAGCATTTCAAAGCCCACTTGTTTACTTTTTCAAATAAAGTTAGCGTTTATAGGCGATCAATTAAGATTGATTTGATAAACCGATTGGGGAAGGGGATAAACCAGTGTCTATTGCGCGAGAGGGTGTGGGTTCGATCCCCACTTTACACACAGAACATTGTACTTTTCTACTGTTGTCTAGTTCAATAGTACAAGATTTGCTTAGTTTGGGGCTAGATAGCGATGGAAAAAACATCCGTGAATATTTATTAATTATTTTAACCTAATCCAGATATTAACCAAGTATTGGTTATCCCCGCTAATTTCATGGCCCTAAAAAGTTATTAATGAAACTGGTATTGTTTTCCACTGGCCGCTGTCTGTCAGAGCGCGTGGCCTGTCGTTATAAAAGTATTTGTTACATTGTATGCGCTGTGTGCGAACGGGACTACATGACAGATTGCACGGATTCCAGTGATGGATGAATGCTTGTAAAGTCTATTAGGACATTTTTGCGTTGGAGAAAGGTAATAAAAATACAAAAAAATGTTTCTCGTATTGTAGACTGACAATACAATAGACTCCTATGAAGATTTGGTAGCCCGTATGTATTTGTGTGACTGCCTCGTTGGTGTAGTGGTTGCATCTTTGACTACAAATCGGGTGGTCTCGGGTTCGAGTCCTAGGTGGGGCAAAAAATTGAGATTTCTTTAACAAGGCAGTATGAGTAGCAGTCTTGAGGCTGTTACATGGGGATACTAGTGCACCCCCATACCTCGGATCTTTGCAATTATTATCACCATGCTTTTTTGGCAATTGTACTACCTACAAGATTTGTTATTGATAGTTTGTATATGTGATGACTTATAATTGGCTCTATTTGTACCTAAAAAATGTAAACAACTGTATATTTGCAACAGTAAGTTTTCTTTAAAAGAATGAAATAAAATAAAAATTGGGTACAAACGAAAAGATCAACACATACAATCCTAAAAGCAAAGTATAATATTTTATATCACAATTTACTGCGACGTGTTTTCTCAGAACTCTGCATGACTTCTCAAGCAGCAAATAGAACCTTACGATACCTTTTGTGAAATATCTTACGAACGGAATTATTTTCAAATAATATTTACTTATAAAACCTAATAAAATAGCGCTATTAATTCATTTGACAACAGCGGTGTAAATACGAAAATCGTCCATATTTTAAATTTGTAAAATTTATTTTTCAAATAAACAGAGCAAATATGTATTCGTTTATTACGCAAACATTAAAATAGCTCGAAAAACAATAATCAACATAAATCCGTTGAAGTCAATGGCTTAACATTCGAATGAACAAAATTTTACTTAATTCGGAATATTTACAGGGTTACTGGTAACTACATATCGTCGCAGTCTTAGAACAAAGACGGATTTGACTTTGTGAGATTTTTTTTTTATTGCATAAATCTACTTATATTAGTGTACTCTATCGTAAAATAAAACTTATTTTTTCAAATTATGGTAAACAACCAAGATACAGAATTGAATAGTGGCGGTTTTAATAATTTTACGCAGAACAACGACGTTTGGGTTACTCCGCCGGTGTACGTCGCTGATCCCTGCCCCCCGCACCCCTTGCGCACACGACGAAACGTCGCATACGTCTATATTCTACGTAAAAGTCACACGTATGCACCGTAAAATACTTAAAACAGCTTTTGGGTGCAATTGCGCTGTTTTTAAATTATTAATAAATTACTTTAAACCTGTGCATACAGTAGTGTTTATATGTTTTTGTTCCTATAAATCCTATGGATTATTATGGCCTCAAAAAGAACAAAACAAATACTGCCTTTAGTAAACAATAAATGTAATAAACATACTATTCAAGTGGACGAAATTGATACAATATCAAGGAAGTTTGTATGTATTAATTAAAATATTTCGAAATATAATTACTTACAATTAATAATATTTTATGTATTTATCTAATGTTTTTCTTTCACATTAAGGTAAGAACGACGGTATTGCAAACCCGTCGTTGTTTTTCGGACTTTATTTTTTTTTATATCTGTAATATTTATGTATAATTACGTTCAAAATATTGCCACTAATTCGATCGTGATTATGTCGCTTTTTAATATTAACTGCTATTTTTTGTGACGTAGAGTATAATGCGATTTTTTTCTATGAACCTTTGGTAGACGTATGGTATTAACCGTCAATTTTTTTTGGACAGGAGGCAGACGGATATGAACAGCTGACGTTATTCGCCGGGAAGTAGGCAGTCTGATTTATAAAACCGCCCTTTTTTGTTGGATAAATTATGAAAATACGTCTTTTTAACGTACACTTCAACGATAATTTCGTATTTATTTGTCAAAAAACTCACACAGCATTATTAAAATGATATCGTACTTTATTTTAATGCTCATATTATTCCGGTAATCTACAGTTTTCAATTAAAATTTATGTATGTTTGATGACAAAATTTTTGTCGTCACTACCACCTAGAACAGAAGCAGTAATCAGTCATCCAAAAATGCAAGAGGTGTGGCAGGATTTATTAAACGAAGAAAAAGACTTGATCACTTCTGCCTCGCGGAAAGCCCTTTAGTACTACTTGTCCCTTCAGCGACGTTGACATCAACTTTTGAAGTTTTTAATGGTCACTCTTAACCCATTAATATTATATAAGAAAAAGATTGAGAGTCATCAGTTACAGCAAACACCGGATGTGTTTGCCATTTCCCATCCCCAACAAAAAACATACAAAATGTGGCGATGTGTTTTGTTGCCTACATGATAAAGTTGAGTTCGAATTTTTATCTGTAAACACTATTTATATTAACACCAATCAATCTTCTCCAGCACCTAAAGCCTTAATAAGAAATATAAGGAAAAACAGAACTCAAAATCGTGAGCAATGGGGTGATGTAAGAAGGAAGAAACCGAAGGAAGGTAAAACGTACTGTACAAAGAGATGTGATAGTGTTGAAGCAAAAACATTGGGCCCTCCGTGCCGTTGTAAGTTCAAATGTGCTTCTCATATTTCGAATCATGAACGCATTTAAATATTTATTAAGTTTTGGGAGCTGTGTGGTGGTGTGCACGCATGTTTGTTCTTTCGTACCTATTAAGTCTCACTACTGTCGAAAGTTCTCAAAACTATTGTATTTAGAGCATCGCGGATATGTTTCTGCGAATAAGTGACCCGAATTGGAAAAATATTCAAAAAAAGCTACAACTCTCTGTCAATGCAGAGACATAGTGAACACTTTGATTTAACTTTTGGGGATGGACCAATGTTATTCAAAAACACTGAAAATAAAACTGAAAGTTTAATAGCAAGCTATGAAAAACATCAAGCAAACAAAACCACTGCAAAATATCTTAAACAACTTGACAAGACTGATGCAAGCCAGTCAAATGGCACAATTTTATGTGCAACTTTTGATTTTCAAAAAGGGCCTTCTTGTCCCCATGGCCAAATATGTGTCCTTTATTATAAACGCAAACTGTCTTGCTATAATTTTACAATTTTTGATGCGATGCAAAAAGGGCTATTGTTATGTATGAGACGAGAGTATCGCAAAACATGGTGCTAACAAGGTCGCCAGTTGCCTAAATATTTTTTTTAAATATAGTTATTAGTTCTTTTTATATAACATTTATAAAGCTATAAGCAAGAACTATAGTACCTATCTAAATTACTGAATTGTTGACGTAACTGTGTGTGTGATTAACTAATTTTGAATAAAGAGGCTGTTTAATATTTTGTGTTGATAATATCATCATAATTTTTATAAAGATAACTGTTGTTGTAAACATTTATTAAGATTTAAGCAAAAATTATAGTAACTAACTAAATGACCAAATTGTCGGCGAAACTGTGTGTGATTACATAATTAAAACGTGGCTATTTTTTGATTTTATTTAAAATTTATAAAACTATTATACTAAGTGTACTATTACAATAAATAGAACTTGCTAAAATTGGTTTATGTTTGTATTTCTAATCGGTAATTTAAAATCCGTCACAAAATTTCAATTATATATTCCTAAAAAATCGACGGTAACTACTATACGTCACATATTTGGTAGAGATAGTCCGTATAATAACGTCGTATTTGATTATACGTCACCATAGTGTCCATAGAATATCGACACATGTGATTTTTTACAAAATGTGGCAATATTAGAAATATATAGTTTATGCCATATTAAAGAAGTCTATATGTATAGTAATCAACGAAATTTTGAAGAAAATTGAATGAGCCGTTTTCAAAATATCACAAAAAACTTAGTTTCAAAACTTTAAACTGCTCTCCTGTAAAGTTGCTAAATATCAGATCCGTCATTGTTCGAGGATTGCGACGATATTCCTTACTGAAAGTGATAGAGAGTTTTGTTTATTTAATATTGTATCTATTATTAATGATATACTGTACCTAAATTATGGATTGTGGACTGTGTATATTGTATTGTTTTTTTTCATCAAATGTATACTACTTATAATTTTGCACGCCCTTTATCGGGCAGAACATGTATAAGAGTTACTCTTAATATTGTTTGTGCCACCTTTGTACTCATGTTCAAGCAAATAAATAAATTAATAAATAAATAAATAAAAATAAAACAAACATTTGACCTATTGACAGCGGCGGTGATGTTATTT
>LQNK01001184.1:28796-45554 GCA_001586405.1 Phoebis sennae | reverse complement strand
TTGTCTGTTTGTCTGTTTGTCTGTTTATCTGTTTGTATGTTCGTCAATCACGTCATAACTACTGGGTAGATTTTGATAAAATTTCACATGCTGATAGACCAATATTAGGTTCAAATTATAACTTTTTAAAATTTTAATTTTTAGTAAAATTTTTTTTCAAATAAAATGTAGCCTACATTTTATTTGAAAAAAAATTTTTTAAGGGTGACTCTCCATACATGTAATCGGAGAGTAAAAAAATAAATTCGCTAATACATCATTAAATGAGGTGTCATTGGATAGGTATTTGAAAATAAAATAGAGGTTTCTAAATGGGTTTTTTGCAAAAATACATATTTTTTTGAGATATACGCTTCTAAAGTCGTAATTGTGTCATACCACGTGATTTTGGTTGAGTTGCGGACATGCCTTTTTATACTTTAATGTATACGTTAAGAGTATAAAAAGGCATGTCCCCAATATCTATAGTTTAAGACGATAAAAACGCTTAATGAATTCTAAAAAACCTTCAAAAAATAACTAACTCTCCGCCCGTGGCTTCGTTTGCGTGGGCTAAAGTTTTCTGTATTTTGAAGAGGCGCGCGTACTGTCAGATTTTGGTCAAACCTATTTCTATAGAAAATTATAAAAAAAAACTATAGATGCGCATAAATCAGCGGTCCTGCGACCGTAATTATTTTAGACTTTTGTTGTGCGCCTCTACAAAATACAGAAATTAGTAGCCTACGCGTGCGAAGCCGCGGGTGGAAAGCTATTAAATTATAAAGAACAACACCGTGGCTTTAGTTTTATGACACAACATAGTTTTAGATTCTGTGTTCTGCCGGAGGTCCAGCCAACTTTAACAACTTTCTTAAGTAAATTCCTACCAGCGACTTTGTCACAGTTTTTGCTCTTCGTAAACTCGTTTAGGTAAATGTGGAGGCGAGGTATAGAAATCTGATGTATTCTATAACTACTGTTGTTTCTATGGTCAAAGTACCATTTTCCCGCGGCTTCGTACGCGTTAAATTTAGGGCGTATGAATCAATGAAAATAATTCTCTCACAGAATCCACATAAGCATATTTGTATATTATATAATTTTATAAAAAATCAGTTCAGTTCGTTCTGTAATTGCGGTGTGATTCACAGACAAACATTCAAATTTTTACATTTATAATGGGAGTAGGTTAAGGTACTCAGTTTTTCTACTTATTATCAGAAATAAAAGGTCTTTGTTACGATTACAATTATTTAAATAATTATTTACTGAATACTAATATATCAAATCGCCAGTATAATCAGTGCAAACTATAGATTACATAATACGATCTCTTACTTATTGATAAATCAATATTTAAATAAACTATCTACGTTAAAACCTGAACAATTAAATTTTACTAATAAACATTATTATGTTCTTTATGTTCAACTATATTTCAAACTACTAGTTACGTTCAGTTAATAAAAATGACGAAAAAGATAAGGCTCTTACATTATGCATTGTCCTTTTAATAAACTTCTGAAAAATCTCTCGCAGGCACTATTAAACTCGAAGAAAATCCTAAAACAGCAGTTTAATGCAGCGTTAGATGAGACCTACTTACACTTCGTGGAAACAATAAATGTGGCGCTAGAAATTACGTTACAGGCTGTCGTGGTTCCAGGTTGTATACTTAGCAATAACAAAATTATAATGTTAGTAGAAACTACTAGGTTCTTAAGACTATCTATAAGACTAACTCGTTCGAAATTAAAATGCAATCAATATTTTACTTTGAGTTCGTAGGTCTAAGGTTCGAAGGTACGACGATCGATTCGATCACTAGACGAATAGTGAAATTATTTGTGTTGTGGTAGAGGTCTTAATTATAAATTAATTTTTATTGAAAATTTCTAATACTAGTGGCTGACTCCAAGCTAGACCTCACGTTGTAATGTATAAATCAAGACCTTTCATTTGCCACATTCGGCTATATTCATATAAAAATCGCCTATGTTACCCCTCCTATCTTCGTTACCCACCGATTTCACTCACCTTTGCACTCGAGATTTTTCTTTATTCTTTTCTATACTATTTACTCACGAATTGAGATAAGGCATACTCCAGATATCTCTAGACAAACATTCTCCATATTTGCCCCCNNNNACTGTCTTCGTAATCCCCCTACCGATTTCACTCATCTTCGAACATTACTCAAGTTATCGTTGAACAAAGTTTTTTATACGAGTATTTACAGACAATCGCCCAGCCATCTCAACTCAACAAACATACAAACATACAAACATTTAATCGCCTGGCCATCTTGTCTCTGAAATAATATTTCAAGTATTTGTAATAGTCAGTGATCACTAAACTTTAAGTATTTGCTCATAAAACAGATATTGTAAAATGTAAAGTGAAATATCCCGCGTTTAATTACGCCGTAAGTATGGGAAGCTGGAACAATAAAAGTTCGCAACTCGGCGTCGAGTGGATCCGGGAACTCCGCGAACTCCGAGAGGGTTGCGGCCACTCCGTACTATGCTTTTATTGAGCACTCCAGCTCAGAGCTGTTCGTTATACTGCTTTACAGTTGGAGAAATCTTTGTAGGTAATAAATCTTTTATCGTTTAAATGTGTACTAGTGGGAGACTGGAGACTTACATCCTACTAATATTATTGATGCAAAAGTTTGTGAGGATATATGTTTATTACTCTTTCACGGAAAAACTACTTGATCGATTATGATGAAACTATATATATATATAGGTATACATGTAGGTAAGGGTTCAGAATAACATAATATACTACATTTAATCCCGGAGCTGCCATGGGATTAGACGTTGTGCGTGTAAAACCGCGAGGCGCGGCTAGTTAGTTGATCGTTTGGAGTTGAAATTTTAAAGATGCAATAAAACCTAAGGAATCATTCAATAATAATCTAGCCTGTGCTATAGTCCTGTATATAAAAGGCAGAAAGTAGGAATATTTCAAATGTTAAAACAACATCTTGAAGAATTTACACGTTAGACGTTAACCAATATCATGTATCTACGACATATGTCAAGTTAAAACCCCGTTAATGTTGTTGAATTTCGGCTATTTCAAGTAAAAATTTTAGATAAAGAAAAATAATTAAAATGCAGCACTCTCGTTATTTAAAAGCGTAAAGGATTATAAGTTGCTTATTTCCATTACATGCGGGAGTGTTGCGCGCAGATGCGGCCGCTTTCACGGGATTGTCCCGTTTTAAGATAAACTTTTGTCGTTGTTTTTATGCGCAAGTAGTTTATTTAAATGCGTTGTAAACTGTTGTAGCGGTATTTTTACAGAGACAGTCGCTGTGGTGTAGAGATGAAAGACGAATGGCTATTGTTTTGTGTGGCCTAGTTATTCTTTGGATTTCTTATGCTTGTCTGGTCGGTGAAGTATGCAATATATTCGAAATAAAAAGTGAACTAAAATTAATCAAAATCTACAATTTCGGAATAATATTTTAGATTGAGATTTAGTTTTTGGAAGTTAACATTGAATTCTATTTAGATATAGGTAATATTTTGATAATTTGATTAGAATTTATTAGATTTGGATTTTTATTTAGCTACTAATATCCACTGTGTTTTGTGAAGTACATCTACATTTTCCCATCCATAATGTGGTTAAGATGAAAATGAAACAAGGTACAATAAAACTTGATCAAGGCTTACTAACTCGCATCATAAAAACACATGAAGACACTCAATTAAGATCTGATTACAAAACGGTAAATAAAAATGAACATTAAACGCGAAAACTCCAAACACCCTATTTAAAGCATCTAAACATTGACCCAGAAAGATATCCAAATGGAATGAGTTTTATCTCCTAACTTGCTAGATTATCTAAGTTCCCGCTTCGAGTAGCATTCCGCTAAACTACGTGTATCATGGTATAACGCAGTTTGCTCGAATCGAAACTATAAGCCGACTTACTGCAAATTGCACGGCGGGCAACTAAGCCGGGAAACAAAAGAACATCGCAGCTCCTAAGATTTCTTTTAAGATCTTTGCACTCCATTGTTAGATGGTTATCGTCTGCTTCAAACAATAGATGGTTACTTGAAGGACAATTTTCTATAAAATGTTTTGTCTCGTGAGCAATTCAGGTCAAATACGCTTTTAATTGTATACTTTTGTTCACTTTTCATTATGAGAAAATGTATTATGAAATATAAAACTTAGAAGGCATTCTCTAACAATGTTCTATGTATTCATAATGAAATATTTTTTCCAAGACCTAGGAGAATAATATTATGTTGATCAAAGATTTTAAGCTTTAACTCACCTGCAAATAATCGAAATAGCAAATTAAAAAAAAAACTGTTGTTAGCTGTTTTATGATAATACTTCGTTTATGACTTATACAATTACTCTTAATACAGTCCATCTTATAAAAGGCTTTTAAATCTGATTAAAAAAGGGAGTTTCTTTTTACTAACTGAGTTACAATAATTATATTCGGATATTTTTACTTAAATGTTAGGTTAAAATTTATTGCTTTTTCGCTGACTTCAAAAAATCATTCTTAATGCAGGATGAACATAATTTCATGAAAATTTTTAATTAAAAACATATAACTATAACATGCCGAACTATAACCTCCTGCAAATACATACAAAAGTCAAGACACATTTTACATTGGTAGGAGCAGCATTCAGAGTGCTGGTGACTACTATAACACATGCTATAGAATTCGAAGAAGAAGATCGGTGGTGTAAAGTTTTAAATGCCAAGTTTCGCGATTGTGATTGTCCTAAGTATATGACCAGCTATGCATAGTAAAATTTAATTTTTCTGATAAAAGATTCTTTTCTTGAACGTCCGTTAATCTAACCAAAATTAAGTACAAAAGACAAAAAAGAGATACAATTCCAACAAACACATTAAAATGCACGGCCTCGGTAAGTGACTTACAACATTTAATTGAGTACAATCGGCGTGGCGGTGTCGCAAAGTGCCGGATTCAATTACGCAGGCACGGACGACGCCTGCTCCTTGCAGGCTAGCCTTTATACTGTACGACATGTAAAATTTACTTATTTAATGCGAAAGACTTTGAATAGGCCCACCGTGTGGCGACGGGTTAAGAATACGTGTGACGCGCCCCATTTCTAGTCGTGACTGTCGTAACAGGCGATAGAGGTTAATTCTGCTGCATTATGTCTTCAGCAATAAAAGAGTGGGAGCCGAACATTGCACGATGAAAAGGGTTGAATGTTGAATGTTTAAAATATTGAAGTAATATTTTATTAAAACCTGCGACTGACACAATAAAAAGTTAATAACTATAAAATAACTAGAGGTCTTCCAAACCACTCCTTGTAATGTATAAATCAAGACCTATAATTTGATACCACATTCGGCTATATTCATATGAAATTTATCTACTTGAATATTAATCTGGCCTTGATCTTCGTAACCCCCTACAAATTTCGCTCATCTTTGAACTTTACATTGTTTTTTGCCTAAACTTCGAAATTTTATCAAGATCGTTTTGATGATACTCCAGTTATCGTCGGACAACAAATATACAATAGCCCGGCCATCTCGACTCTGAGACCTCGCTTCGCTCCATTGTAACAGAAAGTCGTTTAATGAACTGTCGGATCGTTACGTATAATGCCGTTCGGTGCAGTTGTCTGGCGCAGGATTTCATTTAAGATAATGTGTTTTAGAAGCGGCGCGGCGTGTCGCTGTAACGCTACCAACAATAACCCTCGCTTAATTGTATTGCATGAAGTAATGACTTCTTTATACTTAATACAAAGCTTTTTAATTTTTTTAGAGTAAAAGGTAAACAGTTGACACCGGTATGTTCTAGTAAAGTTACTAAGTCCTTACAGGGATTTTTTTTCAAAGTATGCCCAAATTTTACAGAACGTTCTAATTTGATAACATAATCAGTTAATAAATTAACAATTATTATATTTTTTTCTTAATTTTATTAACATTGTAGTTCCTTTAAAATTAAAATTGTGGACATACGGTGAGCGGGTGCCCGGAGGCCAGTATTCCCATCCCATTCCTCTCACGCCCTGTTCTACTCCTCTCCCAAAATTCAATTTAGAAGGCCTAACACAAAAATGATACCAGGATAAAATTATTTGGAAATAGACTAAAGTACATATAGGCAGGCGATTCTAAAAAAATAATCTTTTCAAAACTACAATGTACTATTTTAAAAATCCTCACATTTAAGTTACGTCAAACACAAAATTGTTCAAGCAAGTACAGTCTGCAGTTTTCTTACTCTACCCGCAGTGTAAAGTTTGGCCCTTTTCAACAATTTATATGTGTTTTAAAACAAACTTTACTTGCACAATATCTTTGAAGATTTTGAAGGTATTTTATCACTATCACGAACTGCCTCTTTGGTTCAGTGGTTAGCGCGTCAGACGTTAAACCCGAAAGGTATTGGGTTCTTTCTGGCATTGCATTGACGTAAAAAGTGTTTCGGTATTGCAGGATATAGAAGGCTGATAACCTTCTTGCTTCTGAATAAAAATAGATCAGTGAAACGGATCTAAAATCCGCTTCAAGGCAGAAGAGGACGCTGGACTACAAATATGTAAATGATTACGGACCAACGGATAGAAAAACATTATTACATGGAGCACACAATTAAATTAAACTAAAAAAACCTTCATAACTTAACATGTCATAAAATCCATGAATGTCAGTTCAATTAGCGCAAATGATTATGAATCCTTTGTGTACACAACGCGGAGACAATTATTTTTAATCACGTGTAATATCCATGGATTTCATCAGATTGACGCGGCTCAAAGTGAATCGATTTGATCGATAGCTGTTAACGCTATTATTAGTCATTATATTTACACGAGATAGGGCTGCATTGCTATTGTTCTCAATAAAAGTGAAACTATAAAGATATTTAGCAAGAATATTAATTCTTTACCAAAAACGTTGGTGATTAGCTGGAAATATCGTGTTTTTAAGAGTGATCAGGATGTATGTAGAATATTGTAATGCAAAACATTGAATTATTTTTATTCTATTTATCAGATTTTATTTCCCTCGCATATTAAATACAGTGAGTTTGAAACCCAAAAAACATCCAATGAGAATTACGTAACATTAGTTTATTAAAGTTAAAATATTCTACTCGTCTAAATATTAAAGTTCTTAATGAACTTTAATACAAAAATATTACATTGCATTTGCAAGATATATAAAAACATGTTGAAATTGCCAGTATAGTTGTCACATAAAATGTTAGCATTTTGCTTGTCACCACTGATTTTCTGTTTATAAATTCCTTTTATAAAAAATACATTGTTTGCAGCCCTGTCGGAAATATTTTCAATCGCAATCGTATGAATTTATCATGATTCGCAGATATTCCATTACTCTGCAATTATAAATGAAATTTCAATTTCTGTAACACGAAACTTTACATTAAAATTCAGGAATTGGGCGTTAAATTACTCGATGATGCAATCCAGGTGTAAAATCTTTTGTTCCAGAATTCCAGCTTCACTTGTAAATGTTATTACATTTTAGTCGCGGCTCAAATATGTTTTCTGTTGAATTATCCAATGTTTTGAATTCCGAAAATTAAAGATATCACAAATTTGAGAGAAGAATATCTCTTTCGAGTATTATCAAAATTACTGCCTTCCCAAACCTGTAGCTGGTCTTTAGTTAAAAGAGAATTCGTTATTGATAAGAAAGAATTGGACTAGAATGCATAGATCACTAAACAATTTAAGCTCAGTTTGTGTTGTTATCAACGATATTTTATGTTTAGCAATATAAACGCAATAATTGTCTATAGCATAAACAATAATGAATTAAATTTGAATACTGAGAAGGCCTCTAATTGATACACTTCGAGGAATTTTTAGCGTTTATTTATCAGATAATTTCACAGAATAAAATTAATCACTCCGTGGTTAATTTTATTTGATATATAATAATGATAATAATAAATCTTTTATTTGTGTTCTATATATCGTTAAGTACGGGCACACTTTTCTAGACAGTCGTGTCTAACAAATAGACGCGTCAACAACCTATAAGCGGGCTAAGACGTGGCCACTCGGGCCGTCCAGCTCAGGTTACCGTCTAGCTTCCTAATCCCGCCCCTTGTCTCACTAAACACTCCAGTTACGTGCCTCCAGTAAAGTGTCTTTAGTGGTGCCAAGCATACATTCAAAATTTCCACACGCAAGTTTTTAAAATTACAGAGAATGACGCTAATCAAAAGCAAAGCCACGCTGAAAGTGCCTCATATTAAAATATAAAAATAATAATTGGTCTTAAGGAGACAGTCAGTCTTACGATGAGAAAGAGCACAGAATTATTCAAGCATCTAGTAAATTTAATAATCAATTGAACTATCCTCTGAAAGCTTTTCAGTAATATACGTATAAAAGCTCTATGAGACGACGATGTGATCAACATGAAAGAAAGGTAATTAAATTCCCAGAAAATTTTCATAGTTAAAGTAAAGGCTTTTTATGTACATCGAAGGTCCGTTATCATCACAAAACCACGAAAATTAGGAAGAACTATATCGAGAAACTGGCAACATTATCGTTAGGATCACAAACTAGTTCTTAATTCTCTCTACCGCAGGCCTACAAACGTAATCCCTCGAGGCAGAGTCACCGTTCCTAAATGCACTCAAGGGTGTAAGCCTCTCCCGAAGTTCGTACTATGACATAAACTTTTACATTTGACTATGGTCTGTAAAAAATTATTTTAACATCGTTATCTTATTGTTTTACCATGTAATTCTTGGAAATCCACATAAGAATGTTTCCTATTTTTATCTGTTTACATAGTTTTATAGCATTTTATAATTATGAAGTAAAAGTAGTTAAAATGTTAATGTAGTAAACAGATTGTACAGTTTTTAATATTACTACTTTTACTATTTGGACTTGAAGCTATTTCCAGTGAAATTAAGATCCTTTCTTTTACGAATATTTGGTAATCCTAGCAGAGAGCTAACCTGTATTTGTTTCTCTCTCGAAGTAATGCAATAAAAACCATTGTACATTTATCTTTACAGTGAATTCATTCATTGAGAACAATAATATTATGAAAGGAATAAAGATATGTGTGAATGATTTCATATTTTTTTATTATTATACCAAGTTTGCTATTTATTATATTTCAATTTATTGTTGTTCTATAGGTTATTTTAATTAAATTAATTTTTATGTTTTTTGTCATATAACATTTGTCTTAAATATTTTTTTTTTCAGGAAATTATTACATTTATTGAGATATCCAATGAACATAATTTGATACTCAAAGTGAAAATTAAAATAGTTTGCTTGCTATTAGAAACATTACTCCGACCTAGAATATAAAATATTATGATGTATAATAAATCATAGTCTTAAATATTTTATTTGAGTGCTTCTTAAATAAATCATATAGAGTCGATGACTTACGAGTGGAATAAAAATAAAAGCCAGATTAATCATTATGATTTTTTACTTAAATGAGTCATTAAACCTTCAAACAATACTGAATCATTACAATCTTTAAAATTGATACAACACAGATCCTAAAGATAGCGGTTCTCTGCTTGCGCTCGTTCGTTTATAAGTACGTCACTCCACTCGGTAGAGACGCGATACAACCCACGGACACAGGCCATTAATACGGCGGTTAAGGATTAACATTAACCAGTTAAATACACAGGTTCATATCGCTTGTTTCTTAGCCCACGCTGTTCCTGGTATAGAAATAAATTTATTCGCTGATCGGCCTCGAATGCTTTCCAACTGGCTGGTTACGCCGTGATACAACTGCATATTAATGAGAAGATTTTCCTCATATATGATATCGCCACTCGATTCTTCCCGATATCCCATTTTTTCTGGTATGGAAACAAGTTTGTTCGCTGATCGTCCTCGAACGCCTTCTGGCTAACGCGCGGTGGCTTCTGACACAACACAACCACATGTTATTAAGAATTTTTTCCTCATAGTATGATAATTATCATCGCTGGTTTCTTAGCGTAGAGATAAATTTGTTCGCTGATCGGCCTCGAAAGAAGTCCTGGCTGGCTGTGACACAACATAACTATATTTTATGAAGAAAATTTGCCTCGTAGTATGATATCATCGCTAATTTCTTAGCCCACTCTATTCCTGGCGTAGAAATAAATTTGTTCGCTGATCGGCTCCGAAGGGCTTCCAGCTGGCTGGCTGTGACACAACTAAATTGTATTAAGAAGATCTTTCTCATAGTATCATATCATCGCTACTTTCTTAGCCCGCTCTATTCCTGGCGTAGTAACAAATTTGTTCGCTGATTGGCCTCGCAGGCCTTCCACCTGGCTGGCCGCGCCGCGACACAACTAAATTTCACTAAGCAGGTCTTCCTCATAGTATCATAATATCATCGCTAGTTTCTTAGCCCGCTCTATTCCTGGCGTAGTAACAAATTTGTTCGCTGATCGGCCTCGCAGGCCTTCCACCTGGCTGGCCGCGCCGCGACACAACAAAATTTTATTTCTGCTACAGCGCATTCCCCATTTCCACACACTGGAGCGAGAGGCTTTATTGTATGATCTGAGTGCTGAGATATATCGAGTATTTGCAAGAATTCTCTTGAACATGAAACATCGAATTCAAATTTTTCAAGCATAAAAATAGAATCGCATGTTCATGTTGAATTGCAAATGAATTGAAGACGATTGTATTTTTTTGTTAAATAAAATTTCATTTCGTGTAATTGATATATTTTTTATCGTCATGTGCAATTTATTTCAGTTTTTACTTTTTATTGTTATAACGTTAACTTTAATCTTAGTATTTAATTTGATTAATCACATGCTTAATAGATTTTTGTTCACTAGTTAAAATACGTGATGTGATGTGTGGATTTATTTTTGCATATCGTTTGAGAAAATCTTAAAATATCTAGGCATATTTTAAACTGGAATTTTCTGCGCGTGCTAAATTCAAATTGGATAAATATTCCATAAACACGTTCGAATCGACTCGGCCACGTAGCAGCGCTACGTCGTAGCATGTACCTACGAATAACACACTACGCTACGCTCACGCCTATTGCGCATTTTGTACGTTTTATATTGAAACTGGTTTTTTTATGTATCAATAAGTAACATATTGTTTAGCAGGGATAATGTAGGATACCACTATTAAAAATTCCATTAGTTTCGGAGCCTATTCAATTCAAATAAAAAATCAAACCTTTCCTCCACTATTATACTGATAATTAGTAATATCAAACAAGGGACCATGGAAGGCGTATACATAAATTATGCATAAACAATTAATGAAGGGAAAAGACATAAAAATATAAAAGGTAAATAGTAGAAATATGTTCATGATGTTCATTAGCACTTAATTAATTAAATTCGTATATTATTGTCAAAATTACAGAAGCATTATAAAAATAATAGTGAAGATGGGCTTAGGATTAGTAAATAAACATCTACTATTATTTCTGTACGTATTACAATCGCTTATATTTCTGACAATAAACATTATTCTAGCGCGGTGAATTCGTACCCAAGCAAATACTTTACACCACTCTAAAAAATTAAAAGCTATCCTCGCGATAAAAATATTTTAATAAACTGCATCGGATTATATTTGCGGGGAATATTCACACAACAATAGATTCCAATTGAAAGATTGGTGTATCTGCGGAGTTTCACAATTTCGGGCGAGGAAGTTGTATTCCGGCTTTTAAAGTGGATTGCGAGCCAACGCAATTGTATTGAAATATTTTTATTTGTGGGAATGCTAGTGACCTTCGCACTTCAACTTTATTTGATTGTATTAAACTATAAAAAATCGGACTATCACGATGACTTGTAATTTTTATTAAAGAAATTATACACATTTCCATACCTCAAGTCAATCCTTATACTTTTTAAAAATTAACAAGTTTTATTCAATTATATTTCATAGGTCATTGACCTAATTAATAGTCGAATTAGTTGTGCTTTATTAAATTAACTAGCTGTATACCCGCGGCTTCGCCCGCGTATTTTTACATTGGAACCTTCTTTAACCTTTCATAATCAAGTGGACTACAGTCACTTGACTTGATATTAATTCTACCCTTCTTACTTATATAATAAATATTATAGATTGTTTAGATGTTTGGATGTCTATGTATCAATCAAGCCATAACTACTGAACTGATTTTGATGAGATTTCTTATTAAAATCGGCTTGCACCATACAACTAAGAAGCTACAATGTTCCAATTAATTTTCCACTTGTTTATAACAGGTTAGAAAAAGCAAAAAAAACCTTTTTCCCAAATATTATAAAAATTTATGATTAATAAAATATTATCACTAATTGTGTACTTTCATTTAAACAATTTCTAGTGGTTAAAAGTGGTTGGTGTTAAGAAAAAAAAAACAGATTTAAAAATTGGCGGACACTTACGTCCCAAGAGTTTGGCATGTGCGTAAATGCATCAATTATCTTTACTTTATATAAAGTATGGAAGGTGTTAAAACTGCGGCCGTGTGATATTAATACATATATTTAACTTTTTATCGCCTTAATTACTATTAACAATTAACACTAATATAGTAATCGAACAGAATCTTGCCACCGTAATATCTTTGTACATTTAAAAATTGTAAGGTACAGAAGAAAAAATACACCACTAAACATACTATACATTTAAATTCAAAAGAATGAAGGAAAGAAAATAACGTTATTGCCAAAAATATGACCAAAAATTACACTTAATCTAAACAATAAAAAAAACTTAAAAAAAACTTCTATTTGTGGCAAATAAAAATAACCAATGAAATTATTGAATCTAGTCGCTACCATGATCAACTCGACGCACTGTAATTTTATACGTGGTTTTGTTTCTCTAAACGAAACTTCTGCCTGTTTAGCCGACTTTTCAGATTGTCCAAAATGCCTGTTCCCGCATGAAATATCGATCACGCCAGCGGTCACACACAATTGTTTTTTTTGCAACCATATCTACAAATATCGTAGCTGCAGCGCGTTTGGCTATCCTCCGAGCGCCTCGGAAGAAGAGGTAGCATTCCGGTTTACCATGATGCTCAGACCTGGAAACAAACAATATAAAATTCGTGCATAAAATGGACGTTGACATATTTAAAATACCTTTTTTATATTTACTGACGTCGAATGTTGATTGTCAAATAAAAGAGGGTAGTTTACTAAAAAAGAATACCAGTATTATTTGAAATTTAAATATTTTTCAACGTGCAAAAAATAAAACAGTTTTATACAAAATTTAATTTAGCCAAATTTACTAAAATGACAATTTTTTTATTTTAACAGTATAAATATATTTTAATCCTCTGTCGTTTAAATGTTGGTACATCAAGGAAAGGAATAATGTTAATAATATATTAAGAAAAGTAAAATTTAAAATAAAAAATAGAAAATAAAATATACACGTTTACGTACCATATTATCTCCTTTAAATTGTAGTAACTGGATATAATATACCAATACATATTAAATTCCACTTGTTATTACCTCATCGCCCAGTTTGAACAGAAATTCGCCAACAATATACGACTTCACTTCCACTGTCTCTTTATCGAACAGCATCTTGCTCCGCTGACGACTTGTGACGTTTTGCCATGCTCAACTACCGACACGTCTTTTATAAGGAATCCGCCATATTGATTCACCCTCTTATTACCCCACTTCATATAAAATCAAGTTAAATACTTATTATTTTTAAACAATCTGAAACTTGACAATATTTTTAACTCAGTTTAAATATTTTAGTATAAATAAATTGAAACCTTATAAACATTATTTTTTGTTTGTTTTTATGGAAACAATAATTGTATGTAATTTTTAAAAAACAAATACTTACATGATTTTACTTACAATTGCTTACATTTTTTCATAAAAATATTTCATCCCCTTCGGGATCGATTTAAAAAAAAAACTTTCCTTAGTTATCGTGTACTCATAAAAGGAACATTTGTTCGAAATCTCAAGTTTCTAGGCCCAAAGACCTCGCCTGTACAATTTATTTTCAGTCATTACTTTTGACTTTTATGTATATCGTCGCATATCTTTGCTTTCGGCGAACCGATTTTGACGAAATAAACAATAATTCGTAGATCTGCTTACGTTCTATCTAAAAATAATAATAATTTCTCATTTCGATATCATATTTTCGAGTAAATTAAGAAAGAATATAAAACTTTAAACCTTTCTCCCACGGGAACTACGGCCTTTTACAGAATAAATCATATCTCAAAAGTTGGGTAATAGTATTATCATCAAACGTGTAAAGTTTTATCCTAATCAATGCAGTGGTTAATGCGAGGTTGAGGTGCAAAGACTTTTTTTCATATCCTTTTTTTAAAAATTTATTTCGCACCCTTAGGAGTTGAATTTTGAAAAATCCTTCCTTAGTGGAATTCTACAACTATTCAGGAATACGTGTGCCAAATTTCATGTTTCTAGCCCCAAGGGTTTGGCCTGTGCGTTGATACTACGAAAACAACTCTTGCCTTTTATATATTAAGATTAACGGTGATTGACATACTTATCGTATCGTATGGTATTCAATATGCATTCCGAAAGGACCCCCGAAGTAAGACGTTTTTATATGGAATTGTCACTAAAAATATAATAAAGTTGGTCGTTATTGCAAGCAATTTATATAACAAGTTTTATTTCATGATATTCAATATTAAAAACCTTATATATGAAAATAAAGAAACGATCAAAGTTATAAAATGATGGCTATAAAAGAATGTGCCCTGAATGACTTCAATAAAAACATAATAATTATATAATAACAATAAAAAAACATTAAAGCCATCTCTCGGAAAAACTATGAATTATACCCCTTACTGTATTCTACATACCGAGGTTGTTCCCCGATCTTGCTTATTTTTACGTCACTCGTTAGATGGCGCGCTTGTCAAATCAAATCAAATAAACTAAAATATCAGTACACATTCTTTAAATAATTAAAAAGATTATAAATAAATTTCAATTATAGGTATTCATTTTCTGTACTTAATTCTAATTAACATGAACACTGCCCTCTTATTGGTTTCACGCGAACTTATCAGAGGGCCCGTACAAAGCTGGGGTGAGTTGCGTTCATCTCAACTCAACCCTAGCGATATTACACTGACTTTTAAAAGAGGGCGCTTTATAGGGGACGATAGAGTATAATGAATACTAATAAAATGTAACTGCTATAATGAAGGTGTAATCTTTCTATGTTCTGTTTAAAGAGGTTGATAAGTTGCCACTACCGGGTGTAAGACATACGATATCTGTGTTTACAATTATAATATATTTTCTTTTGCGAAATTGCAGGTCACCAAATGTTATGTGACTTGTGTTGCCTATATTTATGTCAATACATAAATAGGAACCAATGTTCCTCAGGATAAAAAAGATTCAAATAAAATACTGACATACAAAAATAGACAAGAAAATAGTGGTAGGTATCGCTCCAGAGTCTAGACAAGGCTACATATTTTTAAGTTAAATTTAAAAGACCCAAGAAACAGATTTTATTTGCTGGCAGTACTACTAAGCTTCGATGCCAAAATTCAACAGGTAAGTAATTAAGAATGAAACGTTTCTCGCATTTTGTTCAAACAAATACGTAACAATTTCAGGCCATTTCCAAAAGCAATTAAGGTGGTTTTATCTTACAGGTCGTGATAAGATTCAGCTTAAACGATTTTATTATGCTAAGGGAATTAACTATTCAAGAGTAAAGACAAACATTGTATGCAAAACATGGTGAGTGCAAAGTCTTAGTGTTACACTTGTTAACAGAGCACCACTTACGTTTTACTTGTATACAATAAAGGCTTGATTTATTTTATAGAAGTATTATAATTTTATGATTTTATTGGTTAAAATTGTGTGAAAGAGTAACAACATACATACATCCTCAGAAACTTTCGCATTTATAATATAAGTAGGATTCTACGTAACAGTTATTTAAAACTTTATCTTTTCATTTCTGTCAGCAGCCCTTTGGATACCTACATTTTGACATAGATTAGGACAAAAGTAAGTTATTTTTTATTTTTAGTACGCGTGCCTTTTTATTTTTACCGAGTTTCATAGCCTTAAAGCTAAAGTCAACTCGTTATTGTCTGTATTGGAACGTCGTATGCGTAACATTACCCATATTGTTTTACTTACCACCGGTTTGGAAGGCAAACCATACGAGCTTAAGTATACCTTCACCACTTATTCGCCTGTAAATCCCGGACTAGTACATGATATATCTGGAGTATCGGCTGCGATTAATAATACATTTCAATTAAGGCGCACTCGCCGCTGTCTCCGGATGACAAACGAGCCACAACAAGTAATCAATTTTAACACTCCGCTCGCTGTAGGGCGCGCGATATTAGCCACTCTCCGTGTTACAGATTGTAATTAATGAAACTAGTCTTTGTTCCTTGTAATTAAGGAATGTAAGTCTTGTCATGGATGTTGATTATTAATAAGTATCTACTAGTATTTACGGGTTAGAATGCATATCATTTTATAACATCCCATTCTACCCATTTGTGCTGCATAACATCTTTAGCAATATAAGAGTGGGAGCCGACTGTGAGCACCCGCCCAGAGGCCTGTTTTGACATCCCATTCCTCTCCCATCCTGTTCTAGTCCTCTCCCAATTTTCCATCATTAATTCTCGCCCTTTTCTCCCCTTCGTTAAAGCTGGCAAGGCAGCACATGCACCGTATGCTACTCTTGCCCTTTTTTTTTTTTTTTTTTTT
>LQNK01001184.1:0-28780 GCA_001586405.1 Phoebis sennae | reverse complement strand
TGGGGAAACGACCGGGTTATGTCGGACTTGCACCGACTAAAACCCCTCGATGTTCCTTCACACACCTTGTGGGGGGCTCACGGGCACGCCGTAGCATTCTTCCGCGAACCCCCCGGTGTGGGCCGCTTTTCGCGGCCCCTCCGCGAGAGCAGGATGGAAGGAGCTGTGTCCATCCTGCGCTCCTCCTCGTCGTGGTCTTCCCGGAACATATGGGAGACCACAACCACCGCAGAGGCGCTATTTGGTGGAGCGGTGTGAATCCCCATTCACGCCGCCCCAGGACCCTACTAGGGCTGGAGTTGTTGGGCATACGCCCTCCTTCTCCGCCCTCACCTCCGCCTGCGGATAGGATCCGAGAGAGGGTCATCCTCCCGAATCCTCTCCGCAGCCTCCTTCTGCGACATCACGTCCTCGCAGAAGGAGAGTACCGCGGTCCACGACCTCTCGTCACCGACCATGGCTTTCACCACGGCCGGCAAGGAGGGGTCGCTTCCCACCACCGCGACCAGCGACGCCCGCTGCGCTGTCCAGGCCGGACACACCACCAGCGTGTGCTCTGCCGTGTCTTCACTGCAGGGGCAGTGATGACACGCCACCGTGGGCTCCCTCCCAGCAATGTGGCACAAGTATCTGCCGAAGCTTCCGTGCCCCGACAGCACCTGCACCAGCCGGAAGGTGAGTGTACCGTGCCGCCTATTCACCCACTCCTTGAGGATTGGGCGCACAGCTGACACGGTCCACTCGCCCGCACACGGCTCCTCCAGCCGCCTCCCCCACTCGCGCAGCAGGGTGTTTCGGGCGATCCTCCGCCAAGCGGCCACCTCTTCCCGGGGGGAGTTCGCTCCCCGCGACCTCCACTCGGCGCGTCGCCGGTACACCTCCGCAAGGACCTCGGCGTCAAGGTCCCACGGCGGTGTGCCAGCGAGGACGCATGCCGCCTCGTGCGACACGGTGCGGTATGCTCGGACGACTCTGGCGATGCTACTCTTGCCTGCTATAACATAAAAAAGTCTTTAATCAAAATCTATACTAATAATATAAAGCTGAAGAGGTCCGGTTTCTGAGCTCCATAAAAAAATATTACATTATTTAATAGGTCGAAGTACAGACGGGCGTGTTCTCTTCTTTTCCTCCTGTTTCCTCATCAAGTCTTTCCTCGTCTCCTGTCCTTTCTTATGTCTGGCACATACCTGATACAACACGTGTATACGAGCAGGGGTGATCAAAACGCGTACTCTATTATATCCCGCGGGAGCCCTTAGGTGGAAATGTAGTTAACATAAATATCCAAACCCAATAAAGCTATAATCTCATTGAAAGGCTTGTATCGGGAAGTTCTGGAGAAGCGAAGTTTGCGAGTAATCCGTCGGCTTACGGAACACCAATTATTCGCTGAGTGAAAAATAATGAACGAGGCGCGGTTAGCCGGGAGCCGGTTAGCACTCCGGCCATTGTTGGCAGTTTAGTGAGTGGTTAGGGTTATTAATAAAGTTGGTGTTTTGGTGTAATATTGTGGTCGATTTTGGTATATAATTATCGTCGATGTCGATGACCTCGTGATGGGCGTCCGTTTATTTATAATGAAATAGAATAACGTGTTTTGAATATATAAATCCCTTGAATTTAATGTTATACTTGGTTAAATTCATATGAAAATGGCCTATGGACAAACATTCACATATTTGACTCCTCTATCTTGTTACCCCCCCTAACCAATTTCACTCCTCGATCTTTGAACTTGATTTTTTTTTTCATATTATTAATTCAATTTATGTATCTGTAATAGCGACCCCAATTTACAATTAGCTTAAAAACTCTTTAATCGAAAAAGTTACCAATACCGGTGAATACATTACCGTCATGAATTGGTTTTACGTAAAGTATCGGTAATTGAGTGAGCGTTCATCATCATTATGATCTTATTGTCGCATTGCAGGCGAGCACAGGCACACGTATGAGACTTTATACCTTAATATCATGTACATTTTATGGTCTGAAAATTCGACTATTTAATTTATTATCCCGTTAATTCGAACAAATAACCAATATTAATCAAATTAATTTTGAAAAATCTATTCATTATATAAAAATATCGAAAAGGAGTCATTTAATTATTTTTAAGCGTAAAAACCTTTTTTCAGAGATTAAAACCTATCACACATGTATTTACTAGGCCAACAAAGTACTCCTTAAAAATATCTTAGGTTTATTATTATTTCGTACTTATAAAGTATTGTCCATTAATTAATACATTCATACTCTCATTTCCTTTTTAGTATTTACATTTGTATTTTTGAATGGATTTAAAATACTCATTCAAAAGAAAACATCTCAAAGCATTAGATGACATTCCCTACAAAGCTTCATAAATTGCATAAAGCTCAGGTAAGGTTATCGGTCTGTGCATACGTCGCCACTTATAGGAGCTAATATAGGTATAATTATGTGTGAATCTCATACGTTTTCAAGTACGAGGGTGGAGGTAATTGACCGATGGGGGCCCACAAAGGGACCGAAAGGCTCCAAGCAGGCTCCTAATTAATCATAATCCACGGACCGCTAATTAAATGCCTTAAGTACACTTGTATTGTTTAATGTTGAAGTGTTTAAACTGTTATGTTACGTTATTACTTCGGTGAGTAACATGTCCATGTTTTACCCGAAAAAAGCCGTATTTGATATTGTAAATAACTAATAATAAATAAATATTCCTGGAAATTTAACACTACACCAGTTCCAAACTAAGAAAATCTTGTACTGTGGAAACACGATAACTGATAGACATACTTACTTTTTTGTACATACATACTATAGAAAGATACACAAACATACAGTATAAAATCGCAATAACAATCACATCATAATTTTCTACTTGTGGGGATCGAACCCACACCCAAGGGCGTTATATACCATTGCCACATCCACTGCGCCAATTGTCGGTTTTGCCTGCGACTTAATAATTTGTATTTGGCCGTTTTCAATAATGTTTCAAAGATTATGGATACAGGAGGGCCAGGAACAAAAGAAAAAGAAGAAGATTATGAATAGATTGTAATCTCAATTTGAATTGAAATTTTATTGTCAAAAGTCATAACAAAGGCTATCCGTCAACAGCGTATTAAAATCAAAGTAATTGCAAATAGATAGATCTGCCTGACTTTAGTCAGCAAAACAAGGGATAGATAGAATATTGAAAACGGCCGTAAAACGACTGAATCATAGTTCGTTTGTTGTGTGATATTCAAATTAAATTTTCAACGCAAAAAATAAACCGTGGTAACATAAGACCGATATCAATTTTAAAATTAATAAAATGAATGTTTATTGACAAAACTGAAACACGATTTTGTTATTCATAATATAAGCCCGCAATTATTAAATTCATAGATTGGTATTAATATACTTTCAATACCCAGATCTATTAATTTTAGAATTGCAATTTAGAATAACTATATCACTGAATGTCATTATTAATGAGAGAATTTATTAAAGTCAGATTTCAATTTGTTTTTTTCATAGGTAATAATTATTATTTCACCCTCTTGATGTTATTAATAAGCGAATTGTTAAATATGAAGCATAAAATATCCCATACTTATATTATACTTGGATTCGAAACAACATTGTATTAAAACTTTTTGAAAAGAGTCTAAAAAAGAAGTATTCGAGTTTCTTGCCGGTTCTTCTCGGTAGAGACAGCCTTCCGAATCGGTGGTAAATAAAAAAAAATATATTATAATGTAAATGTATATGACGTTCTAAAAGGGCCTCGAAAGAAGCCAATTTGGAAAACAAACGTTTTGACTTTGATTTTTGACTTTGACTTTGACTTTGACTTTGACTTTGACTTTGACTTTGACTTTGACTTTGACTTTGACTTTATCGCAGGACACAGATATCCAGCCATCGAATACAATAACACATCGGCCTATTTCTCGTGACCCAGCGTTGGAAAGCCGAACACCGGCGAGGCGGAATGATTCCGGTTACAGGCTCGCTTCACGGCCGGCCGGTCAAAGCCTGCACGGACATCAATTAGTTTTCATTGCTCTTTTACACTATGTGCTCATTTTTAGGTATCGATAAGTAAGGGACAGTTAACACTGTGCCATTTAGTCCCAAACTAAGCAACGCTATGGAAACTAGATAACTGATAGACATACTTAAACAAGTTTTCGACAAGGTTAAACAATGTTCATCCCATAATAATTCTTTTCTCGTGGGGATAGAACCCATACCCTCCAATAACATTAATAAATATATACTAATGTTATAAAGCTGAAGAGTTTATTTGTACAAGAAAGGCACAGGACAGAACACAATGGAAACAGCTGGAAAAGGCCTGTGTGTCAATGGACAAGCTGACCAATGCAAACAGATAAAAAAAAAAAAAATGTTATAAAGCTGAAGAGTTTATTTGTTTGAACGCGCTAATCTCAGGAACTACTTGTCCGATTCGAAAATTTTTTTTAGTGTAAGATAGCCTATTCATCGAGGGAGGCTATAGGCTATATATCATCCTGATATTCCCACGGGAGCGAAGCCCTGGGGCGCAGCTAGTTTATTAATAAATGTTCGTAAATTATTCTCACTATATCTAATTATCTCCCACCGGACGTCCGAAGTCCTCCTTGTTATCACGCCCAGTGAGTTCCATATTCATGATACATTGTTATCTGAATAAACGATGACAGGCAATTAATCATTACATCATTATGTCATCACGCACAGTGTTTAGCGCAATGATCACATCACGGTGGGTGGCTCTTACATAATACATCGCTGACGTCAGCAGATCGATGATGATGTAGGCGCTAGACATACGGACGACAATAAGTCGCAAATCTTACACATTGCATCATTATGTCATCAGGATCAGTATGATCGGATCACGGTGATTGGGACATAAAACATTGCTGACGTCAACAGATTATTTAGGTGCAAGATATACTTACGATTTTTAGTCACAACTATTAACATATTGTATGAATCAATGTAACTAATAAACGCCTTTTCCTTCTAACAAAATCCTTATGATATTATCTCTACTTCGTAATAGACTGTATTCATTGACGATTGACGACACATAAGTAGTGATGCTAATTATTGGTTATTTTCTTGAGACTTTAATACACAAACAGTATGCATGTGGAAGTGTTCGTCGCATGTGCGTGTGCTTCCTAACTCCTTAATTACGTCCACACTGCAGTGTTCTAGTAACAGCCTGGTAATTGTGAATATTCCTATAATTAATGTTTACTTCTAATTACGTTACATAAATTATGCCTTAAAACTAGATTGAAGTCTTGTTTATTTCAGTAAGTAGAGTTATAACTTGAAGCTCCTGGGTTTGTTAGAACAAATTCTTTCATATGGCACCTCGTCCAACCTGTTATCAAATTTTACCCCAAAACTGATAATTTTAATTTAAAAGATTTTGGTTCGATTTCCGAGTGTGGTAATTTTCGAAAAACTTTGAATGTAGCTTTCGTTCTTTTAAAAAAAAAAGAAATATTTTCTGTGAGTAAAATTTTCTTTCTATTGTATCAAGAGTAAATTTCCTTCAGGTGATTAGAAAATTCAGTCCTGTAGGTGTGGACTTGATTTGTTTATTACTTCACACTTGAGAAATACTGCATTGCATTAAGTATTACACAAGGTGATATCATCTCAATTAACCGGTAACGCCTCGGTAACCCATTCTCCGTTCCATTTACATCACAAACGCAGTTGCAGCTGTATTGCCTCAAGAGGAACGCTTTTGCAAGGTAAATGTGAATTATGTGTTATGCAATACTTGTTGACCGCCTCATTGGTTCTGTGAAGGATCACAAGCGAGGTCCTGGGTTTGATCGTCGGCGGTGACGGGAAAAAACAGCCTCGGTTTGTCAGGACAGTGAATGTCACTTTTTCATAAAAAATTCCTTCTAAGGAATTCAAAGGAACAATATTTCTTGATGATTCGATCTGCCATTGGTAAATTTCTGCATGGCAAAGGTGCAAGCATATCTCACTAGAAGTATTGAATATGTTTTGCTCGAGAAAGTTGGGCGGTTTTTAAAGTATTGGTGACAATGACAAAAGAGAGGATGTAGAAAAAAACCGGCTCCACTTTCACTCCTCTAGCGAGAACATTCTAATCCTGATCTTTAAGAGTACACAGTATCAACATAAGAAATATACCAGTATAAATACAGCCAAAAGTTTGACCGTACAATTAAATTGTTGACCCACATCACGACAGCCTAAAAAGCGTTAACAGCGTATTAACAGCATGTTCAACACATTTACTCAGTGGACCAGAGATCCTAATTGTTGACGCTACTCCTTCCTACTCTCTGCTAAATATGACACGTAAAATAGTAAATTCACCTACGAGAAAGAAAGGCAATTTTGGAGATATGTATACTAATATTAAAAAGCAGATTATAGTTTGTTTGTACTTCGATAATACCAAATGAATTTGAAAAAATATTTCTGATTATAATAGGCATCTTCCTGAGGAAGGCTATAGGTATAAAGCTACTACACGGGTGAAACTGTCATAAATATATATTTATTAGGAACTTCAAGATGTCATCAGTCCATTAGGTGAATGGTTTAATAAAATATCCTCAAACTTTAGACGTAGGTCAACAAAATTAATGTGACAGCATCAAAGTAATAGATAGTGAAGATCAAAGGGCGTCCACTGACGCAATTTCAACGTTTTAATTCGATTTCTAGAACCTTCTCGGTACTAAAATTTGGTATAAATGAATGTGGACCGGAGTGTTTACGAAATAGGGTTGTTTATTGTGTGAAGGATGGGTGGTAAGGTCCCTTTAAATGTAATTACAAGTGAAAAGCAACCGCGTGACGTACGCGTTAAATTATAAACATCGATATTGGATATTGAATTAGTGTTGAAATAGTCGAGTAATAAGGGTCGGGTTATGAACTTTCAGGGACAGACTTACAAATCTCAAATATTATTAACTAGCTGTTCCGCGCGGCTTCGCTCACGTAGCATAATGTTATATAGCATATCTTACAGAACCCTATTTTTTAATATAGCTTAAATCGTTGGTGGATAATGTAGCTTTCGAATATGAAATAACCTTTAAAATCAGTCTAGTTGTTTTTGGGCCTATTTATTATAAACAAAAAAACAAACAGTTATTGTATTCCTCTTCATAATATTAGGATTATTGAAATAAGTTTTTTTTACATCAAGTGCAGTTGTATTACTCAAATATGCTTTTTTTTGTGACAGACAACCAAATTACAAAGTTTATCACATAATAATTTTCTACTCGTGTGGATCGAACACACACCCTCCGGCGCAATAGATCATTGCCACATCCACTGTGCCAATCGGGTCGTCAAAACGTTGTCATGACATAACATAGCACGTAGTACGTTGGTAATATCTAACTGAAACTGATACATTGTCAAAATTCAAACGTAAGCCAATACAAAGGAATAATTTGTGTTCAACTGTAATTGAGATATTTCGTTAAACCTAGATAAAACCACAGAGGCTTTTTAGTTAGACTAATATTGCAAATTAGAAAGTTCTTGTATTTGTTACGCAACCAATAACGGGATATTATTCTAGTTTTTGCAGTCGACATCGCGAGCAGAAACTAGTGCAACATAAAGCGATCAAAAATGCCACATGGCTCGACGATTTCATTAAAACAAATAATGTCACAATAAAAAATTCAGCGCGTCCAGAATATGCATATCGAGCCATCACAGTGGACGCGAAACAAAAAGTCGTCCCATTTCATCCGCTGCGATATGAAATTTTCAGGAATCCGTTTAAATTACACGAGGCATGCAGTGGCCGATCGATTGCATATTATAATGCGTATATGTTGCAGGCACTGAGCGATACAGGGTAAATAACAAGCGACCTAGTTTTGTAAGATACTGTTATAAACTAATTGGGCTATGTAAAATTATGTTGAATGTGATAGAAATGTACTGTGATTCTATACCACTGGTCTATTGTAGAACTAGTAAGTTAACAGCAAATCACAGCTAGTCATAACGACTATTAGCAAAGTGAGAGTTGATGGGTCGTGACGTCAATAAGACGTTCAAGCAACAGACGCAATCGGTACCAATGCGCCCAGATACTGAACGCGCGTACTCTTTTACAGGACTATGATGACAGCCAACAACTAACTAGTGAAAGATGACAAACAGAACTTGTTAGAACATGTAATCACAAAATATTGTCGACAATACATATTGGGAATTATGTCTGAGGAATAGAAGACATCGAAGAAAATTGTAGCGAAATAGAAGAACATTGGATGGCGCACTTTAAAATGAGTGTGGAACTATACTTCCGTGCGCCCTAAATTCTTTTACCCTTCTTGTCCGTCATCAAATACTTATCCTTTCGGTTGAGAATAACAAAGCCGCTTTTAGTGTTAAGCACTCTTTAGTGTTTAATTCTTCATTCATTTATTCAAAAGCATGCGTCTGTAATACATACGAAGAAGAGATTATGTGACAATCAACACAAAAAAGTGGACTAGTTCCTCCATAGATATTTTTAACAATCCACTTTTTACTTGCATCTACAATATGGTCATATCTCAGCGTATATACACACATTACTGTGGTGAAATAAACATTATCTACAATATGCGGCTATATATATAGTCACTACGACTTAATATCTACAAAAATAATATAAAGAGTAAAACATTGTTTGTTTGTAATGAGTAAGCTCAAAAACTACAGGGCCTATTTTAAAATGCAATAGTAATAGAATAAAATTATTTCACCATTCGATTATTATAATGCTACGGGAGCAAAGCCGTGTGGAACTAGTGTATGATACATTGAATAAATTGAGGCATAGATGCAGTTGCATTAAAATAAAATTATGCATAATATCTCCCCAACATCCCAGATTATTTTACTTACTTATTTACTCCAGACATTTGTAAGCAGTCAAAATTGTCAATTTCCTGCAACATGGTATCGGCCCATATACACACGAACATGGCGGAATATCGGCCGCCTGTGTGCTGCAGCCATCTCCTACATGCGGCTGTTTATGCGGTTACTACGGATTAACACGATGTCATGATGAGATGCAATGTATACAAAATTTCAGTGACAAGATTTGAACATAGCATCTTAAAAGAACGCGGTAATGGGCCAAAAGTCAACATTCATATTAAGTCTATAGATCAATAAAAAGTATCTCCTAATCTAGCTAATCGACTCCAACCATACACAAAACGTCATCAACATTTGTTTAGTAGTTGCGTCTTAACATTTATAATATTCGTAGGCATAACGCACATTCTACTAATATAATAAATGCGAAAGTTTGTGAGGAAGCTTGAATGTTTGTTTCTCTTTCACGCAAAGACTATTGAACTATTTCATCTTAATGATGAAACTTGCAATACATATATGCAAGGGTTCAGAATAACACATAGACTACTTTTGATCCCGTTGTTGATTGAATAACTTATCAAATATTTATTTTTCTTTCGATAATAAATTAACAGTAATTTATTAAAAAAACACAGAATCAGACATAAATAATTAGTTAATTACTCACAAGTCCTACTTGTATGGCGTTGGAAAGGCAGCTCAGCGTATGCTGCTCCTACGTTAGTCACAGCGCTGATTTTCAGCAGCTATTGCAATAATTCTTGTGGTTCGTACAATAGGTTTTGGTTTAACATTCACGGGTGAATGCAGCATTACGTTTAATTCGTGATTCATGTGGCTAATGCTAACGAGGAGCTTTATCGGAAATTCATTACAAGCGGTCACGAGAATTAATATTTGTGTTTTGGTGCGTTTATATGTAATTCGATAATTAAGTCTTTGAATAATTCTATTTGTAAAAAAAATCACAAAAATAGGGATTGTAGGCGTAGTCTCCGATAAGGTAGTCTTTTTGATCCAATTTCATAATTTATACTCAAAATATGGATGACGGGGGAAAGGTACCACCGACATTCTCGCAGTGCGCCCACTCTATGTCCGAGGTGAAATTCGCCCAATGCGCCGTACGCAAAGCTCTCCTATCCCTTGACATTCATAAGTCGAATGGGCCAGACGGAATCCCTGCCATAGTACTTAAAACCTGTGCTCCTGAGTTGGCTCCGGTTCTAACGCGACTTTTTCGGGACTCATATATGACTGGCACTGTCCCAGACTGTTGGGAGACCGCCTTGGTGCACCCGATCCCTAAAAAAGTCACTCGCTCAGACCCATCCAACTACAGGCCGATTGCTATTACCTCCTTATTCTCCAAATTGATGGAATCTATCATCAACCGCCAGCTCTTGGGGTATCTCGAGGATCATCAGCTGCTAAGCGACTATCAGTACGGCTTCAGCCGTCATCGTTCGGCTGGTGATCTTTTGGTTTACCTTACACACCGATGGATGAAAGCGGTCGAGAGTAAGGGGGAGGCTCTGGCAGTTAGTTTGGATGTTGCGAAAGCCTTCGATCGGGTGTGGCACAAGGGCTACTCTCCAAACTTCCTTCGTATGGGCTCCCAGAGAAGTTATGCAAATGGGTAGCCAGTTTTCTCACAGGCCGCAGCATTAAGGTCGTTGTCGACGGATCCTGCTCCGAATCTATGCCTGTGAATGCTGGCGTCCCACAAGGCTGTGTGTTGTCGCCTACGCTGTTTCTTCTGCATTTCAATGATATGCTACAAATACGTGGTATTCATTGTTATGCGGATGATAGCACTGGCGATGCCACATATGCCGGCCATGCTAAACTTTCCCGGGTGGAAGTCGACTAGTACCGAAACGAACTTGTGTCGAAAATTGAGAGTTCTCTTGAAGAAATCTCAATGTGGGGTGAACATAACCTTGTTAAGTTCAACCCCGCTAAGACACAAGTTTGCGCGTTTTCCGCTAAAAAGACCCCCTTTGTCGTAACACCTAAATTCCAGGACACTTCCCTCACCATCAAGCCTTGCATCGGAATCCTCGGCGTCGACATTACGAGTGACGTTCAATTTCGCGGTCATCTGGAGGACAAGGCTAAGTTAGCCTCTAAAAAGTTGGGTGTGCTTGCTAGAGCAAGACAGTACTTCACGCCAGCTCATCGCCTACAACTTTATAAGGCCCAAGTTAGGCCACACATGGAGTACTGCTCTCACCTCTGGGCCGGCGCACCCAACTACCAGCTTCTTCCAATTGACCGCATTCAACGTCGAGCTACTCGAATCGTCGGCAACTCCGAGCTCACCGATCGGCTGGATCCACTGACACTGCGGCGAGATGTCGCATGCGTACTCTACCGCATATACAACGGGGAGTGTTCTGATGAACTGTTCGGTCTATTACCACCTACCGAATTCCACCATCGCACCGCTCGACACAAACTTCGTTACCATCCACACCACCTGGATGCGTTCAAATCAACGACGGTGCGATTCTCTCGGCACTTTTTGCCCAGGACAACAACTCTGTGGAACGACCTACCACCTTCGGTGTTTCCGAACCGTTACGACATTGGGACCTTCAAGAATAGAGCATACAAACATCTCAAAGGCCGGCAACGTTCTCGTGATGCCTCTAACATCGCGAGCAACTATGGGCGGCGGTGATCACTTTCCATCAGGTGACCCGCCCGCTCGTTTGCCTGCTTGGCGATAAAAAAAAATATATGTATAAAGCTGGAGAGTTTGTCTTTGACTATGCTAATCTCAGAAACTATTGGTCCGACCTGAAAAAATCTTTTTGTTTTGGATAGACCATTAATTAATGCAGGCTAAATAACATCATGTCTTGAGAGCGACGCCGCGCGGAACACCTAAGTAAATGAATATAATGTCAATTTACCAACAAATTGTGTTTTTCTTCGAGACAATACTGGATTATCTACTTGGGTCCGTTTTGAATAATGTAAGAAAGATTATAGATAGATCGTTATATGACGTAAGATTGACAAGAGTCATAGCAAAGGCTATCCGTCGACAGCATATTGAAATAAAAGTTAGTGCAAATAGATAGATTTGTCTGACTTTAGTAACCAAAACAAAGGATAACGAAAATATTGAAAACATTAATTGACGTTAGTTTTGCTCATAAAATTAGGTCCACAGCGTTAAAAATGTCACAAGTATTATACTAGGTCTTCTAAGTTACTTTAATATTCATAATTTGTAAATTAATAAGCAATATGTAGGGTAATGCAGGCTTGGTCAGCAATGCAAGAGTTCTTACATGAACCGCGATATTATCGGGGCCGGCATCCTAAATATTAGAACATCGTCTTGAGAAGTATAAGCGTACTTTATGTGAAAATTTGTTATAATTAGATGGAGGGAATTGTTGGTTCCCAAACTCACTGAACGAAATAAAAATATGATCATTTTTTAAACGCGCTTATTTTTTTTCTACACACTAATCTTGTCTTTAGTTCCCAGAGATTCAAATGTCAACAGAGCAGCCGACACCAAAATTCCAAATATTACGTCAGTAGAGCAGCTGATGTTCCATTTAGCCCTCCAATCAACTTATATACAAAAAGGTTAAAAAGCTGAGAAGACGTAAACCCATACGTCATACCCCACACTGCACTCCAACCCATATGGCACAAAAAAATTATTCCACCTTACCGTATTAACCTGATGATACTCTCAAACCCTTACCAACTCTTATGGAAGCCCCGTATTTCTTTATGCAAGAGTAAAATATATACAAATGAAATTGTCTGCTTACAACAGTATCGATAAACCAATTGAACAGTAAGCCAATACACTCAGCATTCGAGCAGCAAACGAATAAAGAACGCACCAAAATTCAGTAATAAAATTTGTAAATTATCAGCAGTTAACTCACACATACATTACAACGGACGTGTATAAAATACTCATTTCCATACGAAATTCGAAAGAATAAAAGAAAATTTACTTGTTACAAATTCACTTATCCATCTCACGTGTCTCACTTATTTTTTATCCACGCAAGTTTTTACTTTGGAAAAAGTTAACTAAACATAATTTTCTAACTAATTTCGGCACTCATAACCAATTGAATGTCTAAGGGCATGTGAAAAATATCGGAGAAGAACTGACTTTAATGTACTTATTACTGTTTATTTGACCTGAAAGGAGATATAATTACTCTTAAAGTCAATTGCATGCAAAGTTACCATGATGCTACAATGCATCATTGAACTATCTTGGAGACTGTTCCCAATTCTCTCGAATTCCCTTCAATTGTGCTCGAACGAAGATTACATTAATTCCTGAACACATTTGTGGGACGTGTTACGAATTCTGCCTTGGACCTGCAAGTGTTCAGGAGATGTCGTACGGTTGCTATACATTTAAAGATATCAACCCAGCATCCTGGAATAAAATCAACCATTTTTCAAGGTCATATAATTTCCTATAGATTAATGTGTTGAGTTCATGAACATGTTTTTAAATAAAAAATTACAAAATAAAATTACACCCAATTTAGTGAAATCTTTAAATTATTCCTGATACTTTTACAATTGGGATAAAAACCTTGACCTAAAGTGTACCAGAAATGAACTTCAAATTTGTAAGTTGTTTTTGTCTCTATAGTTGTACCTTGAAGAAAAAGCTTAAATTATTTTTTGTAGACTTTGCTCTAACGCGTGTTCCGCTACTACTACAGCAAAAGGATACTCGGTTATTAGAAGAGGTTCTACTTCACCAATCAGAGCCCCTACTGAGACCTCAGCTTCTCACTCCATGGGTAAAATATTTCAAAACTTAAAAATTAAAAGATAATAAAAATATATATTTGGATGCACTGGCTTGATATCAACGTTCAGGCTTGTATGGGTAGGAAGCGAGTTTCCGGGATCTCCAGAAGAAATACTGTATAATTTATCAGCTGCTATTTCACACCATGCGGGTTTGTAATTTCCGGAGCGACTTTGACCCAATTCATGCAAGAGCCGTCCTCGAGTCCCATTCTTGAATTGAATTATTTTTAAGTCGTTTTCAAAGTCAAATTTACAATATTTGTTTCCCAAATGTTCTAAAAGTCAATTTGTAATTCATATGTCTTACCTACTACTGATAGGGAAGGCATTCAGAAAAACCAACGAGACAATACATTTTACACTATATTTAGTTAAATTCTATAAAGTTGTATATAAAATATTCCAAGTCTAAATGTCGTTAATCTAAGCCATTCAACAAAAAAGGGACAATGAAACGCTCTGGGGATAGCAATATAAACAGCGCTCCATACTCATAAATCCATCAGCCGGACACCCAACGATATTAAACTTTCATTTTCAAATTCCCGCCAATTTGCGCGTTAAATGGAAACTTTGATTTGTATGAATTGATTAAAAATACTACAGATCATAGATTGGAAACTGGTTTGGATAAATAGCATTTTTGTTTTATGTATTTTAATAACTCGGGATACTAAATAAACACAATAATTCTTTTTCAAATTGGAAACAGCATTTGATGGCGTTCAATTATCCTAGTAATATAAATGTGAAAGTTAACTGAAAATTGAACCGATTGTGATAAAACAAAGTATTCATATAGGTGAGGTTCCAGAATAACATGGAGGCTCCTTTTTATCCCGGAATTCCCACGGTATAAGAAGTTAGATACGCGGGTGAAACCACGGGGCGTGGCTAGTGATAGATACATTTAGAAATTAGATTAAAATCAATTGAAACTCAAATTACTTGCACGCAGAAGACTCTGAACATTTTTTGGCCCCACCCGGGTATCGAACCCGAGACCCCCTTGTCAAAGTTGCATCCACTAGACCAAAGGCTACCCCGTCTAGAAGATCGTTAGGATTATAGTAAAAGCCACAATATTCGATACAAAGTTAAGTAAAAGCTTAGTTTCATAGAGTGCCACATCCAATGATTCTCCAAACTTGCAATATTAATGTGAGTTGAGTACATACAATGTAAACTAGCGGAGTTCAACGCAAGACATTACTGGTTGAGAAGTTTTAGATCTACATGGAGTTGTGGAGATATTATCGATAATGAAAGTTATGCCATCACAGTGGACGACTTTGATATAATCTGCAAGCAAAGACAACTATAAGACTACGATGTTACGAGTTTTCTTTTTGTTTAACAACTGGGCTATGGTGAACGTGATCATACGGCTTGCTTTCAAGACGTCTGACCTCCTCATTCACCTATTTGACCTCCCCTATTATCGTAACCCCATCACTGATTTCGCTCATCTAGGAACTCAACATTTTTTCTACTCGTGGGGATCGAACCCACGCCCTCTAGCGCAATAGACCATTCCTGTATCCACTGCACCAATCGGGTCGTCAAGCCATCGTATTTTTATATTAAAATTAAAATGACCGGCTTCTTAATTAATTATATCAAAACAGTGCACAAGATAAAAGCGTATAAACATTGAGAAAATCTATTTAATTCAAAATTTAAAATCAACAAATTCCGTATCTAATGCTTCTCCAAGTCTTTCATTAAAATACAAGTAAGTTGATCAGGTTTCTCAAGTTGTATTGTTCTGTAAAACGCGATACAGTTAATTTTGTCCATCGATAGTGAAACTGAACAGATTAAAGTCAATTCTCTTTGTTTTGCTCTTCGCTATCGCCCGACGCAGCTCCCATACAACTCTTTACTATAAGAGAGTGACTGGAGACAGTTATACGGGCAAGTAAGATATTATGTTGCATGAGTTATCACAACACAATTTGCAAGACCTTGAATATTGGTTTAGGAAATAAGTTCCTTCACCACCTTCACAAGAAAGTAAATTTTAGGTTTCCATGCCTACAAAGGACAGAGACACCCCTTAAAGGATCGCTTCGTTCTCCGTCTGTCTATCTGGCTGTCAGGATCCTTTTTCTCGGCAATGGGTAAAGATATCAAGCGGTAATTAATAGTATAGAATATGGTTAAATCAATCAATCATTTTCACAACATCGCTTGAGATCCAAAATGTTGATCATCATATTAATTTCTCAATACAGCCGACTCGTTCCACAAACTGTCCCAATTTAAATGGATTTCTACACTCTCTTATTAACTAACTTGTTAAGCCTCAGCCAACATTCAAACAGTAAGCCGACTCTCCATCTCTCTCGCACCAATTGAATTCCTAGGATTAACTACTTCCGTCCCTCTCTCACCGTGTAACGATAGATTAAGGCGAGTTAAATTGTTTACGACTTGGAATAGCTATTTTTATTAAATTGTTTTGAGTTTCATTTCTTATCTTTCAGAAAATTGGGCGCTGCATCAACTTCCTTAATAACCTTTTACTTAGTTATCGCTTTAGAACTTTTCATTTCAAATATTAAGGCAAATTAAATGTGGATAGTATTTTTAGACCCATCGCGTTCTTGCCGAGTTTGACATTCTGGCATAGTACATACAACTCGAAAACATTGCGATAGTAGACTTTTTTGTTTGATAGTCGCCATTTTTGACATGTTTTATTCCAACGTTCGAATGCGAGAATTCGATCCCCAGGACGATTGTTTTGACACAAAATAGATACAGAAACAAACTCGCGTATGTACTTAAATTTTTATGCTTACGCGTATTTCTCGCACATAGACGCAAACGCGTTTCATAAACAGATGACATTTGCGCTAATAGTGGTCCGATGGAGCGCAAGATATTGTCATGTACGGAGTTTGACTTTTGCATACTGAATGTGGCGTTAAGAGTCGATAATATGGCACGTGCAGATAGAGGTTTAGAAAAATTAGGTAAGATCCCTCGTTTTTGAGATATTTCAAACTTGCCTGTTTCATTGAGATTCCGAAGGTAATATCTCCTAAACCTAACCTAACTTCTACTGAACATCTTTTTTCTGAACCGTCATATCCCGACAGTCGCTATTACTAAATATCGCATTGTATGATAGGATGGTATTAGGTATAAGATGTAATATTTGCTTCTTAGGCTTATATCGCCTACAACCCACTCCGTTGAATGATATCATTTGCGCTTGTGTTGTTTCTGTACCGCTTGAGATATGAGGGCATAAATATCTCCAGAAGCTTCATCTGTCGTCTATTTGCTTAACAAATAGCCCAACATATTGACCTACTTACTATACTTATTTACTATAGTAATCCTTCTCGACAACTCGCACCCGTATACACGAACAATACTTGTGTAAGTAAAGTACTAATACTATGAGACATTTTATAAGTAGGTACTTTTATAAGACATTTCTCAAGGCGTTCCAAATTAATAGTCTTTAATTCAAAAACAATAAGACTTAATTTTAGCTCCAAGCGATTGATTCATAAAGCCAACGCTTCCAAGTATCACATCTGAATAGTTTTAATGGGGCTCTATGCGATGCAAGAACTCATAGTATTGTTTGTGAATACGGGTGTTAATTTAAACTAGTGATTAAAGTGGACAAGTGTGTGCGCAAGCACATGTGCACTCTCTATTCCTTTACTCTCATAACTCGATGGGACGGCAGACCGACATCGGCCTTACGAGGGTATTCCAACACCACCAACTTCCAGGTTGTTACTGAGATTTTACTGAGATTTATTTTGGTCTTTCTTTAGGATTCGAACCCGAGACCTCTCGATCTGCAGTCACAGAAGCAACCACTAGACCAACGAGGCAGTCAACATTAGTATAAAATGGTACACTACGGAGAATTTCCTTAGTCACAAATACTTATCGAAGAAACACTGAGAATCCGCAAAATTTGCTTGTAACGTTTGTTTGAAGTGTACATGCGTGACGTGTTGCGAGTCCTCCGCGAAGCCTGCAGGATGTAAGAGGCTTTGATTAATTGACTTACCCGAGATGCGATCTCATTACTGGACGCGCGACAGACTTATGAGACAGGAATAGTGGTAATGAATACGAGGTTGTTTAAAGAAATTGTATTGTTTGCAAACATCATAACTAGTTATTGAAATTCACTTTGATTATTGATCCTATGTATTATAATTTGTACCTTCTTATGGTGTACAGAAATGAGAAAAACATGCGATTCGGACGTTAAGTAACGACCGCTGACTTCAACACCTGTAAAGCCAAAATTTGTCACAGGTATATAATTATTTAATTTTGTCAAGAAATATATAAATTAAATTAATACGTAAAAAGTGACAGTCAGAGCATGCAAATCAGCGGATGTTTTAGCGATAACTGCATGTTTTTTTAACACCATTTTTCCGGCATTACGGAGGGGATAAGGACAGAATTGGTGAAAAAAAGGGCAGCGATTTTTTATAAGCGCAAGATTGTTCCGAAGATAAAAAGTCCGAAAACCTACTTATAAATTGTTTCTATCGACGATAGCTAAACGATAGATAGTTTTTGATATGGATCAATTCCTATGATACTATTTATTTCAGCCTTTAAAGACGACTTTACTATTTAATTAAGGCGTTTATTTATGCATTGTCCAACAAGTAAATAATTGCCTACTATATGGAAGGACACGCCTTAAATATCGATGAATAAATAACAATTTTATTCGTCCAATAAAATGATTTAAGCCAATAATTCCCATTTATGCGACTGATAATTGATAAAGAGCTTATTAAGAGCTCGTGAGTTGATTGCTATTTCACAAAGAGGATTACGGCCTCTAATAGATAACCGGTGAATCCATTATATATTCCCATTTCATTAGAGTGCACCCGCGAGTGGGTACATTCATCCTGGGTACGGTATAGCGTGGGTACATTCAGGCTTGAAGTATGGGTAAAACATTAATTAATGGGAAATGTTTAGTCGATCTGAAATATGTTTACGTATAAAATAATCAGAATTGACATAATTGTAGAATTATTTCAAATTTTTAGTTTGACTTCATATTAATTATCAATTGTTTCAAGAAATAAGCTTCACAAACTGAAAAACCATAAAACAGTAGAGGAATAAAAATGGAAAAATAGAGGTTTAAAAGGGTTTGTATCATTGAAGAGACGGACAGATTGGAAGATGGATAAATTTCAAACTGTATACAGATGGACAGACGGATAGACATGACAAAATTATAAAAAATCCAATTTTGCTGTTTCAAATCCGCTTCTCAGTTTTCATTCATAACCTACGTCGCATATATTATTCTTTCAATTTTTACAACTTTGCGACGTTGAAATTATCAACTGATTGAAAATTCGTTTCCTCCCAAATCACATTTTGACAGAACAAATTTAAAACAAAGATATAGGAATAAGATACTTTCTCTTCAAGGAAGACCTAATGACAAGAACACAAAACAGGGGAGTATATTATACTAGCTACGCCCCGCGGTTTCATCTGCGTAACTTCTGATCCCGTGGCAACTCCGATATTAAAAGTAGCCTATAATTATATTATTCTAAACCTACACCTATATGTATACAAAGTTTCATCATAATTGCTTCAGTAGTTTTTGCGTGAAATAGAAACAAACACACATACATGTAATTAGTAGGATATTCAGAATATACGCTACAGAAATACTCAGACAAGTGAAACAAATAGTTATCGGGTACAATATTCATAGCAATTTAAATTGAAATTCCTCAATATTTTGTATTCTATAAGTCTTCCAAACGTTCATTAACTACTGAATTTGGGCTTGCATTTGCGGTCGTAACCGCTGGATATAATCCTCCAGTCAATATTCAATCAGTACAGCTCGGATGCCGGCAAACGAGATTCATTCCGTACAATCATTAGATTTCTGTGGATCCAGGTGAAGGTATATCTTAGAATTAATATTAATAAAACAACAATTATATTTCCCGTGTTGCAAAGGGTTAGAATACATGTGTCGCCACCCGATTCCTACCCGTGGGTGTCGTTAGACAAAGGGTGATTCTGCTGCATCTTCAGTATTAAAAGAGTAGGAGCCGGGAGCATTGCACGATTGAGTCAAGCTCGCCCTGGTGAAATTACCATGGTCCAGCAGAAGGTGCTTTTTATGTTAAAGCAGACAAACGGGGCATGCGGTTCACCTGATGTTAAGTGACTGACCGCAGCCCATGAACATCTGCAACATAGGTGAATTGCGCTGTGTTTCGTACGGTTAGCGGGTGCCCGGATGAATTTCCATACCAATCCTCCCTCATCCTGTTATACTCCTATCCCAATTTCCCATCATTAATCCTCTCCCTATCACCTACACTTCCTTTAAGGCACTCAAGGCATCTGCGACACTTTGCTAGTGTAGTTGTTTGTGGGTTGCGGTCAGTCACTTAACATCAGGTGAACCGCATGCTCCGCTTGTCTGTTTTTTTAAGCAAAAAAAACGTTGCATACAAATTCGGCGGAGAAATGAAATATATTTATAGGTATCAAATTTCATTACAAGACAAATGTTTGTTGTCTATAAAAGCATGTACATTCTACATATTATAGAACGTTTCAGTGATAATAAACAATTAGTAGCAAGCTCGCGACACGACGCAAACCGCATTTTGTTCTCGCTCTACCTCTGCGCGCCAGGAATTTCATTTGAGAGATTCCAACAAATTCGCCTTGCCGGGAAGCGCTAAATTTAGAAATGTTTCATCAATTTCCAATTAAAACGGGTTAGTTTAATCTTCCTGCTAAATGAAACGAGGAACTACACAATACATGTAGGTGTTAATACTGGTCAAGTGCGAGTCTTGTATTTTTTTATTAATATTCTACACGGATAACATTATAAACTACATAATAAAGTCTGTGTTTTTGTCTCAAAGTAGCTAAAAAGATAGTTTCGCTTTTACGATATATTGAAATCCATATCTGAGGCTGTAGGATTTCGTTTTTTTGAACGCAGAAATCTTTACGCAAATATTTTTGTATTTAATAGACCACCAATCGACGAAAGCTGTAGAGAGTAGATTATACATTAGGCTACGGCAGCGAATCCGAGCGGAATCTAATGTTTGAGTTGATCTATATAATGACCTATTCGAATAGCAATACAACATTTGGCACAACGTATCTAAACATTTCCATCTGCATCACGAAGGTACCTAGTTCCGCGAACCATCAAACATGCAGGCAGTGCTCTGAGTGCAGTGTGCTTACATATTTACTCCATGAGAAGCCTTCCTCGAACTGCCTTGTAAGATGGTTTCGCTGTTTGCTGATTCACCAATGATTTATAAATAAATGGTGCTAATAGATTAGTCTTTTTCAGTATCTTGCATCTATACTATGCATTCACAGGTTGTGAGAATTGTGCGACTTTCCATACAAATAGTTAGACGTAAATAAAAATAAATTTTATTTCATTTCATTACGATCCGATATCACGTTGCGTCCGATGCATACGATACTGGAACGCTTAGCTTTTGACTTTCACCGCTTTTTATTGAACAAATATCTTAAGGTACAAATATTAAATATTATAATATTAGGTAGTAGCGTAATCTGTACTAATATTATAAAGAGGAAAGATTTGTTTCGGATTGATTCGGACCGATTGGGATGAATTTTTTTACTAAAACTTTCTTTGAAACCCCAGGAATGACATAGGATAGTTTTTATCCCGAGAATCCTACAAGAACGGGATATATACGCAGGTGAAACAGTGCTCAGCTAGTTGTAAATAAATTTCATGATATAAACGAGTCCAGGTTCAACAAAATTCAACATCATGAAAAGCAAAAGCTTTCCTCTACGTTAAAGAATTGTAAAAATTTCAACAGTAAGAATTGTACAAATGTTCAGTATTGGCTGACTTAACTAGCCGGCATCGCGTCGGCTTGCTCGCCGATATCTTCGACAGGCACTCGGCAAGTTGAAGAGATAGATACGGCGAAGATAGTTTGAAGCTTAACTGTTTATTCCGCTATGAGGGTTATAGGTAGCGCTATGACTGCCTTGTTGGTTGCATTTTTTACAGATCGAGGGGTCTTGGGTTTGAATGACGGGTGGGGCCAAAGAAAATGTTATTGGGATTTTTCTGACAAAAAAATCTTAGTAACTGCCCAGAGTCTGGAAGTTGCTGGTGGTGTTGGAACACCTCCGTGCCTCAGAGAGCACGTAAAGCCGTTGGTCTGCCGTCTCATAGGGTTACGTGAGTAAAGGAATAGAGAGTGCAACTGTGTTCGCGCGTATACTTGTGCACTATAATATCTCCTGCGCAGCTGGCTAGTCTCTGTTAAGATTAGCTACGATGGCCGAAATCAGTCAGGGGAGCTATTATTATTATGAAATATCGAGTGTAAGGATTGTTTAAATGTTTAGTGTTCTGACCTTACTAGTTGGTATCTCGTCAAGTTGAAGAGATTGATAGATACGGCTTGGATAGATTGAACCTTAACCTTAACAAATCTGCAAACTACCATAAAACGACTAAGGAGAGGTTACTAAATGTGTGTTGTTAAAATCGATATTTTTATTAATCGTATAAACACACCGCATAATACAAGGCATCAAATAACTTCATTAAGCGATTCCAAACAGATAACCTTAATTTAATACAGTCGTAAAGTTAACGACGGCACCGTAAAAGTGTTTAAGTGGCACATCTGCAGTTTTACGATATATTTGCTCTGTAACACGCGTACTGATGACCTTTACGTGCGCTACTGAGCGATTGTCGTATATTTCTTTACTTTTTTATTCAAATTATCCGTTGTATCTTCTCAAATTTGAGAACTAAAAAGTGCACATAACTTATTTAATTATTAAATTTTAATTATACTATTTTATAGAATTTAAACTATTTTTTACACTATTTCCACTTTTATTTATAAACTTTATTAAATTTACAACCGGTTTCGAACAATCATCGTCAGGTAGTCAAATTTTAATTAATAGTTAATTAGACAAATAATATATTGTTACGTATGCATAATTGTATGTTAATAATATTACGTAAATGCATGCTTTTAATATAATTTTCATTTCATTATGTATGGGTGTAACTACTGTAAGTACAGTGTTGTCGAGACAAGACAAGCAATTCGAGACTGTTTGTCTCATTCACACATCACATTAAATACTTTAAAATAATTATAGTGGCACATCTGCAGCTTTACAATGTATTGAGTCTATGACAACGACTTCTTCCCGCCACTGAGTGTCATGGCAACTGAGGAATTGATACCGACTCATAATAGACATCAACTTGAGACTTAGTTTATTTTATCTGTTGCACTTTTGAAATGTATTTTATCATTTACTGACTGGATTGCGTGGTTTCAGTTACAGAATACATTTTATTTTTATAAATTCTGATTGTATTATTATTACTATTTTTTCATGAACTTATAAATGAAAAGGGTTTACTTATAATTTAAAGTCATAGAAATTTTTAATTGTCAAGTCTATGGGAGTAAATAAACGAATTTATTATAAAATAAAATAATATAATTTTTCAATTCTGAAATCACTAAAGGAACAACTATTCAACCAATTAATTGAATGACGTAAATATAATAAACTGCAAAGCGTGGTCTCACATTCAATTATGTCCAAACAAGCGACTGCATAATAAAATACGAACACATTAAACTTGGTTAGAAATTCCAGTAGCACAGTGGTTGTACTGGCAATGCGGCGGCCTGTTTGCGTGCTCTGTGGCGCGTAGTCCCGCCATTTCTATCGGCTACGCGGCCGGCCGCGGTCGCTACGTGTGCTACGAGCTCGTAGTCCCGCTACGAGTGTGATTGTTCGAATAGTTTGTGAAGTGTGGAATGTTACAATTTAGGACTTGAGCCGAGGACGATTGTAAGTTTAATGGCTATTGTTGAAAATTATGTTTTAAGTAGAATAATAATAAAGTTCAAATTAATTTACTTTCTTTGAGTTATTTTCGATGGTATTGCATAAATTTAGTATGTCATGAATAATTTAACTTGAGGTACATAGTTTCAAAATAAATTATGTATGTGATCTAAACTGCGTCTCTGAATAATATTAGTACAAAATTTATTTTTGAAACCTAATTTGACACAAAGTTAATTTATTTTTTCTTTTCGCAACTTTTATTTACGCTTATTCTGTGCAACTTCATTGCAATGAAGCATGGTTTAATTATTGTTGAGTTGAGTTTTGATTGGAAAAAATTAAGTTTATTTCCTATTAATAATACGAAGCGTTCCTTGACTTTTACTGTTTTATAAGTTAAAAATCAAATCAAAATATGTCAATTGTAGTATTATTATCGTGAATTTTAGAGTTTTAAATAATAGCTTTTTGTTTCGCTAAATTTAACATTAAATATAAACAAAAAGTTAAGTTTGACGCGCAACTTTCGTTACTTTCTTTCAAACTTTGAATGTTCGCCTTCCAGACTGAAATTAAACGAGATATTTGCAATATTTCATAAGAACAGTTGAATAAAATATGTTTTGACAGCTTTTTAAAAAGTGATCAATAGAACTTTTCCAGACACACATAAAAACATAAGGACACTTTGTAATGTACAATAGTCAAGATTAACTAAATATAACGTAATATGAAGCAAACTATTACGTATCTTTTGTGTTCACTTGAAGACAATAAATAGCATGTGCGCGATCCTTTTTATGTCATAGACAGCGGTGATCTCTTAAGATGTAATAATCTGTACGTTTCTTTACTTATTTTTATAAAAAAAAAAACTATATAAAAATTTGAGATGACGTGATCTCTAGTAAGCTAGTATATGTAAAATAATCATTATTTATTTGTGCAGGTGTGGTTATTTTCCCAAAGTTACATTTAATTCTAAAAAGTATATTTATATTGCGAAGTTGTGGCACGTTTTACAAAATAAATGAGACCTCACGTCAAAAGAAACTTTAATAGAAAAATATTCACAAAAGTTCCGTAGGTACAAAATAATACTTACTATAACTTCTAAATATAAACAATGGAACGTAGGCTTGTAATGTTCGCTGCAAACTTTTTCCAACTGTACTTGATGAGATTTTTAATTTTCCGCTTATTGCGGTGTGCGCTGTACGTAAATGAGTTGCGAACAAAAGCGTCGTATAGAACGCGATACGTGCCGCAAACAGATACGTGGATATCATTATTCTACTTTTAACCAGACGAGCTTTATTTTTAAACCTTGACTAAACGCGTTTATTTATAGCCATGCTCATGTAAAAATAATAAATCTTTCGAATAAGACCGCCATATCTGATACAAGGAATTTACGTATTTAATTTGATACATTATTTTTTTGCAATGTTAGTATTTGGACAGCGCTAGTTGTATGTTATATACATGATACGTGTTGTAAATAGACACTTGGATAATATCATGAACTTACACGTAATTCAATTATTGGACTTATTGTTTGTCTATATTCTATAGTTTCTATATTCTATTGTAAACAGTGGAATTCATGTAAGCTGAACGTATTTGGCATTTGGCATTATCGCAAGTTTGTTTTAGATACCAAAGTAACAAATGCACAGAACTAACGCTTAATTTCATTGTTGGACTTTGATGCTTTGTGTTGTATTCGACCAGTTTTAACTGTTTGCAATATCGGCGTTATCTGCCACATTTAGTACCATGGATCTATTAACAGACGATCTTTATTTTTAACCTTGACTACATACACTTTTCATGTAGATGTACAAAAATAGTGAAGGCTTTCGATGTAAGAAAAGTGTATTTGATACTCGAAATGAGGCTTAGCTTATTTTTGATAACAGTGTAACAAATACGCAAGGCTAACGTTTAATGAAATTTTAGGACTTTGTTGATTTATGTTACCTACTGACTTTCTAGTTTGAGTTTTATTCTTGTTCTTGATAAATATATGGTAAAATTATGAATTGAAATTAAGTTTTATCGAATGAAAATGCACTAAAAAGTGGTCATAAAAACACAAAGATATAACTTTCATATATTATTATTGGTAAAGTTACACACATCAGTGCTGTAAATAGAAAAAATTTAAATAAAAAAACAACATAACCTTATTGTCATACAGTTAAAAGTGGCATAAAGTAATTGGAATAGGTAGCGTCTAACAATGTAGAAATAGCTTCATTCGCTTTATTTTTGTTGAACTATTTTTGCTATCTGCTGGCTGTCAACAAGTTTGTTACCTTTTTACACCCAAAATAGATGTTAAGAATGAAGATCGAGTGGTAGAAAACTTTATGATTGTTAATTTATTTGTTATTTTTAATTTAAAGACTAGTTTCCGTCCATCAACCACGTCTATATGGTACGAAATAACACTTAAAAGTACACTTAAAAGATTTGTAAAACATTTATGAAATACTGGAACAATACATTATGTTGTGTGTGTCTATGTACGTAAATAATAGCCTTCCTTACCAATTTCGATCACAGTGGCCAATCTCAACAGAGACTAGCTAGGTACTCAGAAGATATTATAGTACACAAGAGTCGGCGGAACCACTCGACTAAGGAGAGATCATAAATATCAAAGCAATAATTTGACGTCTTTTATATTTGTTAATCAATCACTTAAACTTCGAAACCATAATGTAGTTCGAACTGGCTTACAAAGAACGCTTCGTAAAGTTGCAAGAAAAGTAAGTCCATTAAATATACATCAATAAACAGTGATCGGTTGTTTGCGAATTAATCACGTTCGGGAAATCTGCGGAAATTATGCAAATGCGTGGATTATAATTTGAAATCAATAACGCGGCGGGCTGATAGTTGTGACCTTTCGCGTTTGCCGAGGTTATGTTGGGATGTTATCTCTTGGCGTGTAGTATAGTATATCTCTTAGTAAATAGGAAATGAGGAGGTAAGGAGAGTGAGCAAAGTGTGAAGTAATTGGTTAAAACGTTGATATTTAAGAATAAAAGTATTATTTATAGTAATAATCATACCGGGATGTTATCCTTTAGCATATAGTAATAAGTGAGCGAAGTGTGAAAAAAGGGAAAGGGTCAAAGAGTTGGTAGTTAAGAATTAAAGTATTACTTGAAGTCATAATCATACAAAACATTTGAATTTTATATAAAATTTAACACAAATTAATTTAATAAGTCAAAGATGCAAAGTATTTTTTATAAACCTACGCAGAAAAATTGTCTAAGGAATAAGTACAATAACACCCGTATTCACAAAAAATACTTGAGTAAGTAATGTAGTAATACTAATTAAGACATAGGCGTCGCAAATGACAAGCCTTTAATTCAACACGATAAGGCTTAATTTAAACGCCAAGTGACAAGCCGCCATGTATCATCTCTGAATAGGTTTATGTGGTCTTGTATGTTGTAAGAACTCATAGTATCATTTATGAATGATGTTACTAGTAAACATGAACTACGACGGCTATAGTTCACTGTACAAACAATATTGATAATAGTACCGAAGCCATATGACAGATTGATTTTATCCAGGTGGAGCCGGCATGGCGCTGGTCGCCAGCCTCGCCAGCCTCGCCAGCTTGCTGCTTCTCTGCATTGGTAAGTCTTGTTAATAAGCAATCTAAAATAATATTAAATGCGTCTATTATTATTATCTCTTAGCTTTGTGGTTTCACCCGTATATATAGCTCGTTTCCAGTGGGATTTCTAGGATTAAAAGTATCCTAAGTCATTTTCTGGGGTCTGAGCTATCTCTCAACTAATTTTTTAGTTATAAGTGTTATAAAAAATCCATTTTTGTTTTATATACATAGATTAGGAAAATCTAAAACAAAATTTATGACACATTTATATTAATAAAAATCAGGGACATTTAACACTACCCCACCTAGTCCCAAACTAACCAAAGCTTGTACTTTGGAAACTAGATAACAGATTGACATACTTATACATCCATTTTTATCAATACAAACATACTATAGATAAATTAACTCTAAATTATATTACGCGACATTTATTATAGCGCAGTTGAATATTTTGTGTGCAAAAATAAATTCTTTATTTAGATCAAATGAACGCTATTATTTCTTAATAATGTTAATAAATGTAACAATGAACGTTGCCAATATTAAATTGTACCAACATAATTGAAACATCAAAGAAAATCCGATATAAATTAAAAAGTGCCAACATTTTTTGTTTAAAGATTTTAATTTAAAATAGCTTTAAACAATTTCATCAATTATGTTTAAACATAAAGTTAAACTTTATTAAATTAAATAAAACATTGTAATAACAATATAGGACCATCAAAAATGGATACTAGATTTTAACGCACCAAAAATTTTAGATTTATTTTTATGTATATGAAAGTATTAATGTATTTATTTCCAATTCAAATTCAATTGAACTCACACAATACTATGACATTTAAATGACATTTTTAGTTATAAAGAATGCACGTAATACCCCGCAGTAGAGTGATTATCGGAGTTTCCATTGTTCGACGTCACGTCCTGTGGAGTGCCTTTCGAGTGGTCATTCTCCGGTTAACGTGTCCTTGTGTCCTTTTGACATACTTTTGGGGCATTTTAGAGTATTATGCTTTTAAGGATATCCTCGTGTTCCTAAAGAAAAGTCCCTTATGATAGGCATTGTTATGCCACTTTTTGTGTGTGTCCTATGATATCTGGTGTATATATATTTTTTTTTTTTTTTTTATATGAGATCTATATCCGATCTTGGTAAAATTTCGTAGGTGAATAGTGTATATAAAAATACAAAAATGAGCGAAATTGGTGGGTTGTATCGATAAAGGGGGTAAAATAGTCGATTTTCATATGAATATAGACGCGTGTGGTATCAAATGAAAGGTCTTGATTTACATCGGGAGGTCTAGCTCGGGGTGAGCCACTAGTTATAAGAGGATCGCGCCTTAATTATATTATTTTCAACACTGTTTTTCCTTTATAAAGTTTGCATAAAAGGGATGTGTCAAATCATATCGCACACTGAGAACGAAAGTGACCTAATTCAAAATTTTGGTAAAATGAGTTATA
>LQNK01001182.1:54998-76642 GCA_001586405.1 Phoebis sennae | reverse complement strand
ACATATGATTTCACAATAAATGTGACAGTCAGTCAACTGATGTAAACTCCTTTTGAAGTTCTATTTTATTGTAGTTTTCTTTCTTTTCTTTTTTTTTTCCAATGGCTCTTTTAAATAGTTTGGCTTTTATTGGTCTTGAACTTACAAAGTTTGAAACTACATTTGGTACACATATAAACAAATTAAATGCAGAACAGAAACCTTAACCACTTTACCATCTTATTATTGCCTCATAGGCTCTTTGTTTGTTTTTGGCTTTTGTGTTGCATTTTGGACGGTAGACCCAATTTGAGACTTCTGTTATTTTGTCTCAATATTTATATTTTTTTCTCTTCTTCGAGTGAATTTGATTGGGTTGTAATATGTTGAATTCATTTTCAGTTTTAGTTTTTTAATTCTATAATGTATTTAATTCAATTGAAAGCTGTGTGATTTGTCACAATCCGTAGTCCATATTAATAATCTGCTCCTGTAAAATACTTTTTATACTTTCAAAATATATTACATTAGTGTGATAAAAATATTAAGATTTTATTATTAACTCAAACTTCCTCATATATAACATATCTACAACGATATATGTATGACTCAACCAGTACAATATAATTACTGCGTCCCTAAGCTCATATTAATACCTTACATAGTGAAACTGAAAAGTGTATTTTTTAAATGCAAATAAAATATTATTGAAAAACATCGTTATGCAATTAAAACTTTCTGTAAAAACATTCCATCTTTCCTAAGTATATAGTCGAATTAGCATCATCAACCCAATCGAATTGTCATACACTCTCATTCACTTTCAGTGGATGGAACCACTGGAAAAATTTTATGCAAACATTGTTTTGGCTTTGACTTATATATAAATAAGTCTATTTTAATAATACCATATCAAATTTGATATTTTAATAATATCACATTTGTTTATTGTTAGTAAATATATTTTATTTAAGTAAGTACTTTTTATAATACTTCTATTGTGTTACATAATATATTAAATATTTTTTCTTATGAGAAGTCCTCTTGAATGGATTCCTCATTTTATTGCGATATAGCCGTGTTGGTTAATAAGCAATTTAAATCTAACTTAAATTTCCAATAGTTGTTTTTAAGAAAATGTCCAGTGACTTATTTCTTATTGTCTATATTAAATGAAAGACACCGTCATATTGTGTTCTTTACACTGCACTTCACTGCACTTATTGTTATCTTTTAACTACACTAACTCAAAAGGTTTAGTTCTTTTCAGTCTTCTCACTATGTCTGTGTAATTATATGACGATTTTATTATTTTTTTAAGAAGTTTGCCAATAAATTGTAATATTCTTAATTTTATAACTTTGTTTACTTTATCGAAAGAAATCAATTATAACTTGTTTTATATTTTAGTTAATTTTAAATTACTTAATTATATATTTAATTTAATTAAAACTCGTTTTCCGTTGCCTGCAGTGATAACTCTGCAGTCATATTTGTCAGCTGTTCTTCGATGATTCGAAAGATATATTGAAAACAATGGTTACATGGTAATCTTAAAATATTTGTTCTATTTGTTTATAATGAAGTAAATGTTATATTTTACAAAAAGACAATAAACCAATTGTTATTATATTTTCCTCCGCTAATTGTGCATGTTTTCGTTTCTTTTTTGTTTTTTATTTCTTGTTCTAATATTTTCCTGTTGTTAAATGCAGAATATATTTTCAGTTGATTAAATTGAATTCAAAATGTTTGCTACAACATTAAATATAATATTATGTACTTGACTAGTTTAATATGATAATTTATAATCTGCGCATTATACGCATACATTTTGTACTAATAATCATAAGTTGTAATTTTTTGTGTACTATTTTTCCTTTATTTGGGATAAAATCAGTTACACAATATATATATTTGTATATTAGTTCATATACCATTAGTAAATATCAATCGTACAATTGCATAACCAAAACAAAATTGTCCATATAATTTAATTTTAGAGCTACAATTGTTGTTTTTAAACTATTTTACACGATTTTAAATGTCTTAATTTTCTTTTTAAGAAATAATGTATGTTAAATGGGTCTTTACCTTAAATAAATAAATTTTATTATTATAATTATAATGATACTATGATTTAAAAAGTATTATAGACTTGATGCAATTGAAAATAACAATTTAATTAATTTGACTGCTAGGAAAATTTGTGTGAATCAACGCAAATATATTGTATAGTTTTACTAATTTATAATAATTCAAAGGAATAATTTTTCCTTTTTCATTTTGTAATAAGTATTTCAATAAATACATTATACAACCAAAATATTTTAAGTCGTATATTTTAGTTATTTATGGAACACAGGATTTTATTTTTTATTATTATTATCTTTTTTAAATTGACTATATATTTACCTTATGTTTTTGGTATTATTTTGAGAAACCAAGAAAATATATCATGTGTTAAATAGCTATATCTATTCAACAAATTTATTCTTGGAACCATATGGTTATTTTAACATTTTGCCAACAATTTTAACCAGATTGTAACATTTTGCCAATATTTTTCAATTCAACCAATATCTCATTGGTACAATATGGTTGTTTTAACCAGAAACTGTTAAATTTAATACTGAGTAATACATGTTTTGTTAACAGATTTGGTCAGCAATAGGTTGGTTAATTTTACACATTCTTTGTGGTCCAAATATTAATGCACTATTACTTATAATAGTAAAACCATTTAAATTGCAGTTGGACTTATTTTAATTCTAATATTATAATAATGAAAACGACAAATATGTATATTTGTTAAAAATGATGTAATTATAAGTAGAAAGGTTCCTAAATAACGGAAAATTCACCTCATTGATAAACTTTTTAATGTGTCTAAAATTGATGTGCTGTTACGACGTTAGATTGCTTCTGGATTTAAAACATCTTTTGTACTAAGTATGAAATGTTTCTACAGTTAGTAGTCATACTAGTCCAAACTTGTTAAATTTTGTATAACGGAAAATTATTCAAAAATAACCTAGATTGGTTTAGATTATTTTATATCTTTTTTTTGTCAATCGTTTAAACGATTGCATTATGCGAAGCAATACTTCAAAATCTAGTATTACCCTCCTTCCTTTTGAACCAAACCCTATTATTACCGACCAAACTGATAACAGATATTTATCATATTGACATTACTGTGTGTGTCATTAATATATTTCACTCACTGCGTTTTTCCTCGTCGCCAATGTTATGTCCTATGGTTGTAGGTGAGCATTAAATAAAAGATTCAAATATCAGTAAGTAGGCACACAGCTCAACGGATACGTCTGCACGCCACAGATGACAGGTTTGAAGTGTCAGAAGTGACACTAGCGCCCCCCTGGTCTGTGTGCTAACATTTATTATATATCGTGAACACCACATTTACAATATTTATTTTTAGCACCCTCTACATTACATTTTACCAAAGTATATCCCGAAGCAATAAATAAAATAATTCCACGACACAAAAGTGCGTATAAAAGTTAAATTCATTAGAGAATTTGGAGTTATACGGTCAGAAGGTCAGAAACTTTTTGGTCCGGTCCCGTTTTATTTAGGCTATATTTTTCGCTTCGAAGGGTCACCTCGCTCGTTACACAGAAAATTCAATCAAATATTATTGATGGATAAAATTTCGTAAAAAGGCTTATTTGATGAAAACAGTTTTATTTAAATTACTTACATAGGTCTATCATTATGAATTTTTATATTTTTTAAATCAGTTTTTTAGATGGGTCAAAATGCTGCGTCCCGCCTACTATTTTTATTTTTATCATAATCATTTCAGCCAATAAAATGTAGTGGATTTAGGGTAGTGCTTTCATCTGTAAGAATTTTCGGCTTGGGTTGTGGGTTCTGAGTCTGCGTCAGATTTTAACTTTATGCGATTATTATTTTTAAATTAATGCGATTAAAATTCATTGAAAATGTGTAATTTATTAAACTAAAACTTTATTAGTTAGCTGTTCCGCGTGGCCTCGCTCCCGTAGAATTATGTAATTTAGCCTATATCACTTAGGGAAGATGCAGATTTCTAAAAATGAAAGAATTTTTAAATCAGTTCAGTAGTTTTGTGCGAAAACATTTCAAACATACAGAAACAATAACATAAATATCCTCTTTATAATATTAGTATAGAAGTAAACATGGCACAAACAAACGGAAAATTATTAAGTTTCGTAGCCAAAGCATACATTAATAGGATACATTCAAAAAGAAATGTAATTAATACAACCCATGGATTTCTTTCAAAGGTTTTATCCTTTTTCCATAAATTGACCTGCGGTTAACCTTTCAACCGGTTGTTTTCAATAATACGGTAGTCGATAAACCAGATCAAAGACATCAAGGGGCTTATAGATTTTCAATACAGGTTGGATGCCACAAGATTAAAATAACGTGGATACTGTTTTTATAATTAACTTGAATATCTGTAACAAATAATTATGGGACCATTCAATACTTTTGTAGTCATTCAGAATATCCTCCGCGTTTTTTGAGAAGTTGGTAAAAAGACAGCATACAACTATACTTTACAATTGAATTATTTGATTTATTTCACCAAAGCCAGCTATGTACCTATCCCTTTCTGTGTACGAATTTTCAAGATTTGTCTAGTAGATGCGACGCGATTGTCACAGAGACATCCAGACTATCTCATCCTTAGTATTTAGTAAACAAATAAGGATTAGGAATGAGGATGAACCATCAAATGTTAAAGTGAATCTCATCTAAAGTAAAGCCCTTCAGTTCCCCCTTTCCTCGCGCAACCAATCAACATACATGTCACGTATAAAGAGTGTATTTATATCCACAACTTATTAATATTTCAGCGGAGTTCACGTTATGTAAAGCTGCGGAGTAGGTCAGAGTACGGTCTCATAAACTAGCTTAGCGAGAATATAATAAAATAAATAAATGTACAATTATTTTTGACAACTAAAAAAGACCAATAATCCCCAAGATTGAAGCGTTCAAACACACTCTTCAAATTCAAATTGTTAGTAAGAAAAACATAAGACGTACGTACTTCATTCATTCATTCATTCATTCATTCATTCATTCATTCTTTCATTCATTCACATCCTTCATAAAAAATTCTTCCATAACGTTCATAAAGGCTGCTTTGCCTCCTGAAAACTGTAAACCCCATTGAAATGACACCGATGAACCCGTCACATACCAATTAACTTCGCTACACAGTCGAACGCTTTCATTCGATATGTACACATCAAATCAACACGTTTATTCAAATAGGCATCAGACTGACGACTTTTGAATTTGAATTTGATTAAAAGGTAATCGCAGCTGAGAACTAATTAGTTGTTACTCGTTTAAATGCGTTTTAGCCCAATAGATACGAAAACTCGACAGATCTAAATTCTTTCTACGCGTTCGAAAAAGGTGAAAAACTTTTGAAACTACATTGATTACCATACCATACTTACAACGTGCTTGATCCACATCTACGGGACTTGATTGATATTAATTTACAACTCAATTTTGAACCTAGTCAGAAAATTCTTTTAAAGGTTAAAACCCGTTGAAATGACATCGATGAGCACGTTATATCCCAATTAACTTCGCTACAGTTCACCGCGTTCCACACCTACGGGACTTGATTGAAATTCTTTAGGCTGTAAACTGTTATCCATATTTTTGTTTTTAATTGTAATGTCCAATTATAGGTTTGCACACGAATATTGTGTAAGAAGTAACAAACAATGTGTATTAATAACATTAGTAACTCAATTTGGACTAACTAATGCCATGAGCGACTGTCTGTTTTACGCCTGTGCCGGGTTAGATTACGTGTATCGCTACCCCATTTCTACCTGTGGGTGTCGTAAGAGGCGACAGAGGGTAAACCTGCTAAATAAAATCTTCAGCAATAAAAGAGTGGGAGCCGAACATTCCACGATTGGGCTAAGCTCACACTGGTGTAAGTACCACCAGTACCCCAAGCAGAAGATCGGCGTGTAGCAGTATTGCACTGTGAGCAGGTGCCCGGAGGCCTGTATTTACATCCCATTCCTCCCCCATCCTATTCTACTCCTCTCCCAATTTCCTATCCTAAATCCTCTCCTTATCCCCTGACCTTCCTTCAAGCCGGCAAGGCTCATGTGTTTGATGTTGTAGACCCCCTATTCGTATGCTCGTATAAGTTTATAGGAGGATTAATTATGACAATATTGACTGGTACAAATTCTAAACATAAAAACGATTTAATCAAATACAAACAAATTCTAGTAATATGTCACAGTTTCGTAGATATAATATGTGAAGTAATAACTCGTTCGTTACTACGAAAATGTAACAAAATCATGTTTACTTCCGACTGTCGTCAACCGGTGTTTACGACAGATTCTCAGAATTTTCTGGCCTGAGAAAATCTCCAATGAGCACCTCATGGAGCTCTGCCGAGAAACACCGATTGCCTCCCAGATTGCGCGTCGGAAGTGGAAATGGATCGGCCACACACTCAGAAGGGATCCATGTCATATTCCGAGGCAAGCCCTAGACTGGACCCCTCAAGGAAGGAGAAAACGTGGTCGTCCTAAACAGTCCTGGCGACGATCTGTAGCGGCGGAAGCAAAAGCGATAGGGTTGACGTGGTCCGAAATCAAACGCGTAGCCCAAGACCGAACGCGATGGCGGAGTACTGTGGACGCCCTCTGCCCCACCTAGGGGACTTAGGACCTTAAGTCAAGTCAAGTCACTTCCGACTGTAGCATGCAATTTCATTTCCAATAAACTTGGACGCTTCGATGCTCCGGTCGCCTGCATTCTTTATGATTAAATGTTATAGACCGGTTTATTGCCAGGCTTTTTGGAGCCTTTTTGTCCGTACTAGACTAGATATATTCGCTTAGTAATTTGCTTTAAATTAATGAATGAAACATAGAAGCTTCTAGCAATGTTTGACTTACGGCCGTTTTCAATATTCTATCTATCCCTTGTTTTGTTTACTAAAGTCAGACAAACCTACCAATTTGCACTTACTTTGATTTCAATATCCTAACTACGGATACATTTGCTATGACTTTTGTCTATCTCTTGTCATATAATGTGACATAACAATCCATAATCATTGATACATTATTGAAAATGGCCGTAAGTATATCATTATAACCCCATTTTACGAATACATAAGTCAAATTGCTTCCAATTTCCTTAAATTTTTGTGCAATTGAAATAGTAGGTTAACTAAAAATGTTTATTTCCGCTTGTAGCGTGCAATTTCATACCCAATAAACTATGCCGCTCCGATGCTCCGGACGCCTACATTCTTTATGATTAAATGTAATAGACCGGTTTATTGCCAAGCCTTTTGGAGCCTTTTTGTCGACGCATTCATGCAAAAAGTATTTAAATCTTATCGAATCTCAGTCTCTAATTTTGTAATCTAAATCCTTCCTAACTAATATTATAAATGCGAAAGTAACTCTAGTCTGGATGTATGTCTCTTCTGCACGCCTTAACCACTGAACCGATTCTGATGAAATTTTATACCAATATAGTTTCAAACTCGAGAAAGGACATAGGATAATTATTATCCCTGAAATCCCACAGGAACGGAAACGGGTAAATTACGCGTGTTAAATCAATAACTTGGCCAGAAATGGTACATAAGAAAAAAATTAAAAAGGTTATTGCTATGCAAAACGAATATTTATAGATCCCAAACACACATTAGATCTGTTTGTATGTGCGTTTATCACTTCATGGATTTTGGCGATATTTCTATGGGACTGTCCAAAGGATCAACTTATAATATTATATAGCCATACGTTTAAAATAAATTATATGAATGACCTTAGTTTCAGGTTTGTAACCGGGGGATAAAATAAATTATACTTATAGTAGGTAGTAAGGTGTCGTTAAATAAGTCTTTTAAAATAATTAAATAGAAGTGTCTTATAATGTGAATAACCTTTATAGTTAAATGAATAGTTAACGACATATACGCTTCTAAAGTCGTAAAAAAATTAATTCCGCATCTTCTTAGAAAACCATTTATAAAACCGTAAAAATTTTAAAGTAACCTGTGAGTTAAGCCCCTGGTGGAAGCTACTTTATAAACATATTAAATACTGACGGCCGAACTTCTCATACCTATATTATATATACATAAATATAGTACGATCTTAATATTTTAATTACTATGCCTATATTTTTTTATAACCAACTTCTCAAAAAAACGAGGAGGTTATCTTAGTTAATAATAAATGACCTTGTCCTTCAGTACCATTTTTCAGAGATTTTTCTCAAAGACTGATGAAACTGATATCAATCTCGTTTGAAAATTCATAAAAATTTAAAGGCCTGACATTTTTCGTAATATTATATTTTATCCAAACCCAAAAGAAATATTATCATCATACATCATCAAACATCACATAAGATTTTTAACACATATATTTTCAACCAGTCAAAACAAGATTATTTTATAAAAAATATACATGAATATGACATTATTTTATTCTTATATACCTATTGCTTTTATGTGTATACGTGACACCGGAAATTGCCAAAGGAAATATGATTAAACTTGTATTTGTATTTTGTATATTCTGATATTCTATTCCCTATACTTTTTACTATATTTATTAACTTTCCTATAATAATTTATGATGCTTTTATAAATTCTCTAGGGCTATTAATTTAATATGTTTTCTTAGCTTTTATGAGTTAAATTCATAAAACGGCTTTACAATACAAGCGTTCTTATAAACTTTAAAATCATTTATTTGTGGAAATATACTTATGACACTTATAACATTTAATCTATATTTACAATACCAATATTGTTTGATTATTTGAACGCTCTAATCTCAGGAATTACTGATCATAAGAAACACCAATAATCGTAGAAGGCTTTCGGCTGTATAATCTTATGACATTTACATTTCGATCACAAATCTTAGATATTCATTGCATCTCTTTGTATGTTAAAATCAAAGTAATCTCACATATTCATCCCTTTTTCTATCGCTATTTCCAATATCTCCGCATAAAGGATTTGGTTTGAGTTATTTGTTCCTCTTTGTACCCTCTTGCATTCAACTCCGTAGCCAAGCCACTGGAGTGTGCCAAGCGATTTCCCGCTTAATTGGAGGTTGTTATGAATCGATGTCACTGATATACAATCGGTCTGTATAGCCAACTAGTTATCCCGCGAGGTTTCCGAAGCATAATGTTATATTGCCTTAAATGCCACTCGGTGAAGATACAGCTTTCGAATATTGAAAGATTTTATAAATCGGTCCAGTAGTTAATGTGCGAAAATATTACAAAAAAGAATACAAAAAACACAAAATAAGTTTTTTCTGTATAATATATTTGCTTTTCACTTATTGTTAAATCAATATTTGTATAGTTTATACTGATGTTATAAAGCGGAAAAGTTTGTTTAAAACGAGGTTTTCTTCGAAGCCACTGGGAGGATTTGTAAAATTGTCCCTAATTAGGGTGTGTAGACTATCTAGCTTAACGCTAATACCTGGGTAAAGCCATGGGGCACAGTTAGTAGTATTATAGAAAACTTAGATATATAAAAAATATAACCACATCATATATAAAAGTTTTCAGTTCATATAAAAATGTGCGTTTTTAGCGTAAGATATTTCTATAAGTTTTAATGATTTCTGATAGTTTATACCTAGAATGTGTTCGTGGAACAAAAATCATTGTTTCATAACATATAACAGCCCCATTCATAGTATCGAATTTCACTATCGAATACCGCTGGTGAGTGGAAATGACGTATTCATTTACGTACCTCAATCTGTTATATTCCCACCTATTCTCTTCGCATGTATATTTTGTGCCTCCGAATTGTTATTGAAAAAGAATTCAAATTTTAACACTACGAAGAACTGTCAGATTAAAATATTCAGGGCAGGGCTATTCATAATATCGTATTATCAAATGCCGTTGATGAGTGCATCTAGCATATTCGAAATATATGTATTCAATCCACGTGACTAATTCTGAAACATTCCATTTGCATAAAGTTCCATGTTGTGCCCTGGCATTGATTTAAAAAAACTAGCTTATTTCAATTTTTGACTATGAAAACATTTCAAACGAAGGCCTTGTTAGGTAAATGATAATTATTGGCAGCCCTATTCAAAGTATCGAATTCGGAACGAATACCGTGGGATAGTGTATCTAGCATACTGGAAATGTATTCACCCGATCCACGTGGCTTAGTCCGAACTATTTCTGTCTATTTCGTTCGCATAAAACGGTTGTCTACTTGGGATTGTTTTGAGGTGTAAAATATTGACATACCACTTAAGAGTGTTGACCAATTTTACGAGTATAGTTCAATATCCACTAGATTTATAATAAGTTCTAAAATAATGACTAAAGGATGATTAATTGTATGGTTCAACATCCTGCACATTTTGAAACCTAAAAACTGATATTATTTTTACAAAAATGACCTTGAAATAATGGATCTCTGGAAAAAATAAGGTAATATCATTCTTAATAAAAAATATTGGAAGGAAAAGTACAGAAAAAAATGAATCAATAAACTCCGAGAAAACGAAGGAAGTTCTTATTCTATCACCGTACTTTCAATGTCAAAGGTTTGTCTCGGAACTTTTCTTAATAAACTTTTTCCAATGCAACAGTAAACAATCACGTTCTTAAAATCATACAGTGGTTGCACGATTTTGACGATTGCAAATAATGCTTAGAGCTGTCGAAAATTCTCTGCACACTGCTGGGAAGTGAAATTATAGACTTTGAAATAGAGAGTGTGCTCATGCTTCACATTATAAGAAATAACCCAAAGATGATTGAATGATTAGGAAACATTGAAAGTGTAATATATTATAATACACGTCGACGATATCCTTCTACATTTGACACACACAATTTTGCAAACGGAAAACGTCGACATTTACCGAAGGAGATTTTGGCCGCTGTTTATACTGAAAATTTTGACGAAATGAGAACGTCTGGTCAAAATAACAAAGCCATCGATTCCTGACCCGTTAAACGAATTTTGAAAACCTTAACAAAAATATTCGTAAGATATAAGTATATTTGCAAAACAATGCATTTTTTCACACAATTCCAAATTTCAACAGTGTTTACAAGGTATGACGGTAAACAGCAACAAACAATAAACTTATACAGTGCTTATACTCTAAAGGAAGGAAGTTATTATATCAAGAACCACGGTAGTTAGCAAGTTGAACACAACTCCATTGTCAAAGGCTTGTGTCTCAAAACTTTTCTTGTTAAACGTTCTCCAATGCGACAGTGTAAACAATGCTATTACTACGTATAGTTTAAGAGATAATTCACTTGCACTTCAACCTAGTAATGTTATATCGTGTCAAAATATTAGGTACTTGCTTTCACAGTCACATAACATTAAACAAAATAGTAAAGACATTGCGGCAAGGAACCTTAGACTTGGCTCAATTTTGTTTAGAGATTTAATTACTTCTTAATGATAAGCTAGCAAATTGTATATATTTTTTTAACAGATTTTTTTTTATAAATGATTTTCACTTGTAAAATTTTAGTAACCTATACATCTTATATCACTTCAACTCTCAGTTAAAAATACATTATTTTATGAATGACCTTCATACCTCCTCTGTCTTTACACTCCCTTTTCATTCCATTGTATACATTTTTTTATTCTTGGTAATAAAACAGTTATAATCCTAAAGTTTGCATCACCTCCCTATCACTACTTACTTATACGACGCAAAAATATGACGTCACAAGTCTAATATAGTGTGGCATGCCCAAACGGTCCATAGTAGATCCGCTTGACTCTAACTATGTCCACTCCAATCATTGAGAAATAATAACATATATCTTGTTTCATTACTTGTATTGTTACAGACGATGAATTCGGAGAAAAGTCGGTGTCGGTGCTTTTGGATGGAGAAGAATCGGAGCTGATATTCATCGACCACCCCAGTACTGAGATGTCTGTAAGTGTTATTTTAGTATACAGTAGCCTTTACCCCCGGATTTGTTCACGTTAGCTACACATATGTGTTTCGGGAACCTATATACTTATTTGTACTTCCAACTATATTATATTTATTCAGGGAAAAACTGTTGGAATAGATATAGCGTAAAGAAGTAACAAATACACACATTTATAATATTGGTAGAATCCAATAGTCGTCTAGTACACCGAAGGTAATAAATACTTTAAAAGGTAAAAAGGGACTTCGGTTTATTGTGATTTATTTTAGAATCTGTTAAGAAGCTATTTCAAAATGTATGTATTCTATATATTACAAAATACACTGTAGACTCTGTATATTATAAAATACGTAGATAAATTATTATTATTCATCAACATTAATTTTAACTTTTCATTTTAAAGATTTATTTTGTAGCGTTTGTTAATCTTGTAAAAATACACAGTAAAATTGCTAATTAGACAATATAAAAATTGTCTTGAAAAGGGTAGCTAATTAAGATACATAAAGATTTTTCTTCGTAATAACGAGTAAACATCTTGATAATTATAAGGTTAAATTTTTAATTTGTATAAGCTATTTTAAACGAGGTTTATTATACACTATTATTTAACCTGACGTTTCGGACACTTTACAGCGAGCGGTGGTCACGCGTTTAAAATCCTTTATAAATTATTGTTATCAATATGGAAAGTACTCGCGTTAAAACAAACCTAAGAAAATGCTATTGAGAAACTTTTTCGTTTTAAAATCGATAAGTTCTTTTTCAGCTCTAGTATTCCGAATACGTTAATAAGCTGAAAAACTGCCCAATAAATATACTTGATACTTTGTATGGTGTTACTTTCGATGGAATTGCATATTACTTTTATTTGAAGGAAAAAATGCAATTAATTTTCATAGTATAGTGGAATTGAAAGCAATAAATGTGTTTTTCCTCAAATTAAAAGTGTCTTGTAAGTGTCAATATTACTCACGTAAATTTTAATTTTATACACGCTCTTCTAATATATATATTTACGTAAATGGTATCTTTACTGAAATCAATATATAGCATAGCATTGCATTTACATCCATTTAAATAATAAATAAATATAATATTTATACTTTGTTTCACCTCGTAAAAATAGATTTTTTACGTCATCTTCAACAGGTGGAAAACTGCTTATCCACGTACGAGCCTCACGCATGCGTAGTGGTGTACTCCGTAGTGGCGAGGAGTTCCTTCACCAGAGCTGCAGAACTGCTATCCTATCTCGCCAGGGAACAGTTCACCGTGGAGAGAACTGTGGTGCTTGTGGGGAATAAGGCAGACTTAGCCAGAGCTAGACAGGTGACCACTAATGGTAGGTAGTCTGAACATGTATTACTATAGAGGATATTATTGTGCACTCCGTGGTGGCAAGGAGTTCCTTCAGCAGAGCTGCAGAACTGCTCTCCTATCTCGCCAGAGAGCAGTTCACCGTGGAGAGAACTGTGGTGCTTGTGGGGAATAAGGCAAACTTAGCCAGAGCTAGGCAGGTGACCACTAATGGTAAGTAGTCAGACATGTATTACTATACTGGTATGTTATTGTGTACTCCATGGTGGCCAGGAGTTCCTTCACCAGAGCTGCGACTCTCCCACCTTGTCAAAGAACAGTTAACGTTAGATAAAACTTTAGTTGTTGGAAAAAGGAGAATTTGGTAAAGGCAAGGTCAGTAATTCAACCGGTCTCAAGAAATGTTGAGTAATCAAAATTAACAGTAACGTAAGGATCTTATTAAAAAAACAATGTATTAAATTTATAATCAAATCCTGTGTTCCACACCATACTAGCTGACAAAATTCGGATACCGCTAGGATACTGTGTAACTTTAACCATGAACTAAGTAATAATTAATTTAAGTATGTTATTGTTATATACAATGAGATCGTTGTCCCTCCATGTACAAAAATCTCGATACTAAAGAAGATTTAAAAAAGGCCCAGCCTTGTTAAACAATGACGCAGTTAAGCTCGTAACTCTCTCGGATATTCCAAACGCTCGCGTTCACGGCACTGCAGCGGTCTTCACAACTCGACGTTCAAGTGCTCACTAATTAGCGCCGAGGATCCAGCGCTTACATTAAGCGATGCTTCACATTTACATTGTATATTTTGTACTTCAGTGGTTTTTATCTCATAGAAGCTACTATTAGCTTTAGCGCTCTTGGCAGAACTAAAAACCAATGAAAAGAGAATGCGTAATGGTAAACAAGAGAAGAGTCATAAAGTTCGTAAACATAGCATAGTAGTTAGTAGTACAAATAATCTTAGATGCATGTAGTGTCTATTAAGAAATCGTAACCTTAAATATTTTTACTCAAGCTGAAAAGCCAAACCTACATTATCCCTTGAAAAACGGGAGCTCAGACTGCAAATTCAAATTCATATGTCATCTATTTAATCAGGACCTAACCTAACAAACTTCTTTACTACAGCAGCAGGTTTGAAGACGTTCATATTAAGTAATCACAACATACATGTTCTTGCTCTTAGCTTACATTATAGTGTGCTTGTTGTGTCCCGCGGTTACACCCGCGTAGATCTCCCGTTTCCATACTATTACTGGGATTAAAACTATCCTATGTACTTTCTCGGTTTCCAAACAACCTCTGTACAAAATTTCATCCAAATCGCTTCAGTGGTTTAAGTAAAGTCACACTAATAGACAGACAGAGTTACAATATTATAAAAGTAAGGATTTTCTTTAATGCATTGTATTCTTAGATGAAATATGAAATGGTATTATTAACTTTTTAATATTGGAAGCGAAAATCTTTAGTGGGTGTAGAACGCCTCTGTTTTTCATTCCAGTACTAACTTTAACACTGGTTTAAAAATGTCACGGCTATTTTTATGATAAAAGATAAATTCCGCTCCGCTGGCTTTTAATCTATACAAAGCTTTTAATGAATTTTGCACATTTTTGGTGCCTATGTTTTAAGAACGTTGACGCTTGTGTAATTTAGAAAGTGATGAATATTTTTTAAATTTTACGCTCTTTTGATAAACGCATCGAAATTGTTTTACTTATTTATTGTGATTGGTAGATATTCTATCTATGCTAATGTGCATAGTATTTAGTATATTGCAGTGTAGTGTTATATTTCATTACGAATAAAAATAATTAAAAATATTTTTATTCAATACAATTTTAATAAAATATAATCGTTAAAACAATTTAAACTGTACTATTGTACTTGTACTGTAGTTTATTTATTTATAACACTTTATTGTACAAAAGATATTCACAACACATAGAAACAGAAGACAATAACAAAACATATATCTTCGTACAAAAGGACGGCCTTATTGCTAAAAAGCAATCTCTTCAGGTCAACCTGTTAGGAAAGTACTTAATATACTGTACTGTACTGTACTTAATAAATTTTAGTGTCGAAAAGACTGCTGTATCATATTATATCGTAAAAATATAACTAAAATATAAATAAGTTCAAGATACAGTTTTTTCCCGGTCACTTTTATCTTAGTTCACACAAATTAACTGTCGTTATTAATCGCCTCGTTGGATCAGTTGTTAGGGTGTAAACGTTGCAACCACGAAATCCTCGTTATGATCCCAGGATAAAACAAAAATGGCACGGTAAGGCAGGTATACAAGGCTGGTCACCTACTGGCCCCTAAATAATAAAAATTTGTGGGTCAGATGTAACAATCAGGTTTTCTTTTAACTTTTTCTCTGTCATTTGTAAATCCTTCTTGCTTTAATTAGTGTATTGTAGAAGAAGCCTGTCTTCCACAACACAGGGAGAACTGTAAAGTTTCTTATCAATAAAGCATTTTTTTAACATTCATTTCATTTCTCAGGGGACGGGACATTTCTTATGAAACCTCTGCGCTAATACTATCATTCTTTCCAGAGGGTAAAGCTCTAGCCACATCCCGGGACTGCAAGTTCATAGAAACCTCATCAGGGATCCAGCACAACGTCGACGAGCTCCTCGTAGGCATCCTCAAGCAGATCCGACTCAAGGAAAGCCGGGACAAGAAGCACGGGAGGAAGGTTGGGAAACAGGTAATGTATAGAAAAGTATTTACTACACACTCAAAATATGTTCTAGCATTTAACACTACGCCATCTAGTCCTAAACTAAGCAAAGCTCGTACTATGGAAACTTAAAACTGATATACATACTGAAACATAGTTTTTTTTTTTGTAAATACATACTATAGATATACAAACACCCAGATCGCAGAAAATTACAATGTTCATCACATCATAATTTTCTACTTGTGGGGATCGAACACACCCTCCGGCGCAATATACCATAGCCATATTATCCACTGCGCCAATCCGGTAGTCAACCAACTCAAATTTCTCTTATACAACATTTCATTTAGTACACTTCTATGTAGATTTCTAACAATAACTCAATGATTCTTTAAGAATCTTTCTGACATAAATCAAAACATAATTAACTCTCATACTAACTCAAAACCCGTTTTCCCGTAGGTAAATTCAAGGTAGAAATAATCCTAAACATCACGAATTTTAATATTATTCCACATAAATAATATTACCTATCCCAGTTCGCGTAAATTGCTAAGCCAGATAATCTCACCGCAAAACAGATTAGTAAGGGAATTGTACAATAATTTATGCTAACGCGAATTAAAGTTTACTGGCGTATTGAATAAACGTAGCACGTTTAGGAGGCAAACATAAATTTAAGTATCATAATATTACTAAGAAGCTATATCGATTCAAATCTACAAAGATATACTTACGAGTATATAATTAATATTGTTAATGTGTTTTTCATTCAATTAATCAGGTTGTTAGCACATGTTTTAAAAGCAGCTATTTTATATCCTAGTTTTATGATAGAGAATGTTAGTGTATAAATTGATTTATTCTGTTTGCGTTGCTACAAAGAACATATATAAAAATCTTAAGTTTTCACCTATGCCTTAAAATTTGCAGAATATTGCAGAGAACTCTCTCAGAATAGAACTCTCACAGATATAGAATTGAATAACACATAGCATTTCAATATAATATAATGAAAAACAATATTATTGTGTTTCGTCCCATGAGTGACTCAAGAACTTTGTTAGTAATGTACTCTTGCCCTTTTCCCTATAAAATTGGATGAATTTAAAGAGACTGGTCGGCCTAGCCACTACTTCATCGCGGTAGCGAAAATCGATGTGAAATAGCACATTACATTATACTGTTTCGTCTGAAGATTGGGCAAGTTAGACCAATGTTTCCTTTAATTCCTGTCGTAGTTTGACCATTTACAGAGAAGAATTTAAAGAGTGGGCGTTATTGTTTCTTAGAGATAGGGAAAATTGACATTAACTTAAATTGTTTCGTCTAATAAGAGTAAAAGTTGAAGGCCGTCTACCATTGTTTCATCAAGGAATAAACGTGTATGGTAAACCTGGCGACACGTGTCCTGAATTAAGGTGAAAATTTTAGTGAGTGGGACGCCCACTACTTAATTTCAAATGCTTTCTCGCTATTGGGAAAATTGAATTTAAATAGCACATTAAAATGTGGTAAACCTCATTATTGGTTTATTTTATTCCTCGTGAATTGTACTTAGGAATTTTTGGGAGTAGGCGTTAATGTTTTCTCGAGATAGGGAAAATCGACGGGAAACAGCGAATTATGTTCTGCTCTGTTTCGTCTGATGAGTAAGGTCACAGACCAGTTTCAAAATAATGTATTCTTGTCCTATTTTGTCGAGATATCCCATAATGTCATCAATTATTATAAAGGTACAGCGAAATTGAAAATAAATTCACATAATTTACGCTTAAAAATTCGAGGAATTAATTCTATGAACCTTCAAATATCCAGTTCATTTTTATACAAGTTCTCTTTATATTAAAAGGTATTTTATGAAATATTTATCAAGCTTTGATATTAGAATGTTTAACTTTAAAAGTCAACGCTTACTTCGCAAGTAACCTTAATTTATAAAGTGCTGAATATTAATCAAATTCAGTGCCAATCGGTTATTAAATAAGTCTTACGAACTCGATACGTGTAAACTTTGATCAAACGACCAAGTTATATAGAGACATGCTGAGTCTTTTGGTTTGAGCAAGATATTAGTTTGAGATTTAGACTTGACTTCGTAATTCTGAGGGTTAATTTGCGGATGGTCTTACGTCAATTAAATCCTAATTGGGAATACAAGGAATTTGTATTAAATTATCAACTACGTCCGAGCACCCATATTGTAATGGGTAATATAAATAGCAAATCAAAGTCTCTTGTAAGTATAATATTGATTATATTAACTGGCATGTTTGGATAAAAATAATCACCCACGAAGTCACTTTGTATATCACATCAACATATTGCACAAACTTCGTATTCAATAATGACGAAAAAAAATAAGGGTTCTTTTATAACCTTAGTAAGTGATACCAAGTTCTGCTAGGTAATAAAAAAATGACGCCTCCGGTTTCGTAAGTACTAAAAATGTCCACGACACAAAAAATTCAATAAAGGTAATATCCTCCAAAGCTAATATTACATAGTTTATATTCGCTCGTAAACAAGAAACAGCACATTTTTCACGAATAGGCGGCTTGACAGCGATCCACCTGGATTACGCGATAATCTTTTATTTCGTAACCGTGTCACGATTCTGAAAAGGCTTAAATTTTTGCGCGGAAATGTAAGGCTTTTCAACTATTTATTGCTAGGTATGTGCTTTGAAATTATATAGGAAAGTATTATTACTTTCCCTGAGCCATATAGCAATAAGAAGATTTCTTTGTTTGTTCTGTTTTTAAAATAATGTTAGATACATTTGCAACTGCTAAAAAGTTAGTACTAATAGTTAATCCGTGTTACCAAACAATACTTGTATAAGTAAAGTAGTGATACTACGCGAATTAGGACATTACTCAATGCGTTCTAAATGACAATTCTTAAGTTAAAAAACATTATAAAGATTTAATTTAAACGCCAGTTGACAGACGTTAGACATTAGACTCAAGTCTAATTATATTGTACCTAAATATTATGGGGCTTTTGCGTTTACTCAACTCATAGTATTGTGTCTAAAGACGGGTGTAAGTTGTATCATGGAAAAAAACTTCAATACTCAAGAATAATTCAGAAGGCTGAAAATCACATTACCGGCTTTCATTTCCTGTTTAGCCGCTTAAGGGGATGAATTATAAACATTTATATACATCTCAATGCACCCCTAGGGACTTGTAAAAGTTACATAAAATATACAACACAAATTTCGACGAAGATAACAATAACAAATATGAACAAAAGATCAGGAAAAACAGTCAAATGCGATTCCGACTCGGGCACGTAGGGTTTCGTACCATCATGTATAAAAGAAAATAGTCGTTGTATGGAAGCCCCCCCCCCCTCAAAATTTACTGTATTTGTATTTAATAATTTATTTTAGAATGGAATATATAATTCAATTCTTTGAAAATGTTACCGTTATATTGAGTAACAAAATACGAAAAAACGCGTTTGCAAACACATTATACACCTATAACATCGTATTTTTTATTTTTAGTTTTTTTTTTATTATAGCAGTAACGGACATACATAATGGTAATATTTTTAATTTAAAAATATATGTATGTATTAATTTGTATTTATGAATGATTTTTACTATGGATCCTGATGTCTGAAATAAAGTGATTTTATTTATTTATTTTATAATTTGTGAAAATTTCTGCTTTCTGACACACAAACAGTGGATACTTAGTGTCCCGTTTTTACCTCTTAATACGGAACTCTAAAAATGTACTAAATATATTGAATACAATTTCAATCGTATTGTTTCATACATAACGTCTCTTTTAGTTTACTTTTGGTAAAAAGCATTGATACGACGGAAATTCATAAAGGGTGTGAAGGGAGGGCCTGTGAAATTGAGCATTACACCGAAATGTATATTAAATATTATCCGACGACACAGCCGTCATTATAATTGTGTTTCGGGACGCCATCTTTTATTTATGTACACGTGTTTTGTGTTTGCCCCGTTTATATATTGTGACCTTAATATTATTAAAAGTTTTAAATCGTAAATAACTAAATTGTATAATTTTTTTCAATAAACTCAAGTATTAGATATTTTATTAAGTAGCGCGGTTTCGATTTAAATTCGGGAACTACAAATCATAAATAACCTAATATCTTTTATTAATGCGATTTTACTCACTCTTTTATTATTAACACCGGATTACACACAAGATAATACTAATAAAATAATGTATCACTTATCGTTAAATCAATATAACCTTTATCCTTATATTTTATAAATTATTAGTAGAAATAGGGCTAATTAATTATACTAACACAATTTTTGTACAACAGTCTCTTGGTATAAAATACAATTACTTAAAAATTATGATTACAAATTTGTACTAACAATTTATCTTTTAACATCTTTAATGTACATCGTTTCTGATTATAAAAAATTCATTTCATTTCTATATAATCTTTGTGAAAACAAATACACGTAATAGACATAGTGTATAAAGATGTTAAAGGAATTTTCCTTTAACATCTTTCAGGTACTCGGTATCCACCCACCTCTGAACCTCTTGCGTAGTCCGTATAGTTAATTACTCGTGTTGTGTTGATGATTCTAATAATAACTCACTTCCTTAATATTTACCCAGGCATTTATCTCCGAAAATTTGCCATACCCTTTTTCAACATGGTTTAAGCTGGTATAAAATGTGTTCGACTTTGAACTTTTAGTATGAAATAATTTTTGGCAAATACCAAAAATTATTTAAATTTACAAGGTTTATTGTATGACTTATCGATATTATTATTTTTTTAATTATAAATTAATTATTATCGCACACGTACCGATCCGATAAATTGTTTGTTTTTAAATGTTAAATAAATATATAAATAAACAATCAATTATAGTAACTCATTAGTTACTAATAACTATTTAGATCCTACAAACGAAATAATTTATAAAAATAAAATGGTTCTGTATGAAATAAATATAGACTATCAAATTACTACTATAACAAAATAATATTGTTAAAAATAACACACAATTTAGGAAAATTAATTCAGATACATAGATAATTTCCCATATTACCTACTACCTATAACGTCGAACACATAGTTAATTGCTCGTATTATGATCATAACTCTAATAATAACTCACTTCTTATTTGATCCCATTTATATCACGTATAATATCCCTTGAAGATAAAGACATGAATAATATAATATAAGTATAATATCCCCTAACTAATTTCTAATGAAAGGGTCTGAGCAAAAGTAGTTTTTACAACAGCAATAATAATTATTTGTTTTGCTTCTAATTTTGTTGAAGGATAAGCCCCACATTTACTTCATGGACACGTCCGCTCTGAACCACGTCCGTTACACGACTGACAGATTGACAGCTACCCCCTCTGCCATATGTACATGAGACAATCATCATCATCATTTGCAGCCTTTATTAGTCCACTGCTGGACGTAGGCCTCTCCTAAGGCACGCCACTGAGCCCGATCGTCAGCTCGTTGCCGCCAATTGTTGCCAGCCACCTTGCGTATATCATCACTCCATCGCGTCGCAGGACGCCCCACACTCCGTTTGCCGAGCCGCGGTCTCCACTCTAGGATACGTGTGC
>LQNK01001182.1:29997-53989 GCA_001586405.1 Phoebis sennae | reverse complement strand
AGTCTCTTCAGTTCTTTCATAAAAATCATACATATAATGAATTAATTACATCGTTATGATTCCCCACAAATCTGCTTCATGCAATATTATTATAGTTGTAGGGTCTGCGATTTGCCCTCCAGATAGTTCAGGGACACTAGGAACTATTACACTGGCTCACCACTACACACAACACGAGCGCAGGCACACGTGCGATCTAAACCACGTCCGTTACACGACTGACAGATTCACAGCTACCCCCTCTGCCATATGTACATGAGACAATGTGTATATCTATTTAAAAGACTAGCTGCGCACCAGGGCTTCGCTCCCGTGGGAATATCGGGATGATATATAGCCTTCCTCGATAAATGGGCTATCTAATACTAATATAATTTTTCAAATCGGACCTGTAGTTTCTGAGATTAGCGCGTTCAAACAAACCAACTCTTCAGATTTATAATATTAGTATAGATACAGAGTAAAAACACTACAATATTTATAATAGTGTTTTTCTCTCCTCAGGACGCAAAGCCATCCAAGCTAGCAAGTTCTCGCACGCACATCTCGCTCAGCATCGCGCGGGAACTGCTGCAGAAGATCTGCATCAACGACATCTCCAAGTCCAAGTCTTGTGAAAACCTACACGTGCTGTAAACCTGTACTACGAATTTATCCTTAAAAAGAATTTAAATAAAAAAATCCTGTTTTATTTGTTAAAACGAAATATTGTTTGATGTTTCAGAAAAAATAAATATTATGTTTTGAGGGTATATTTCAAGACAGTTAAAATTTAATATAAAAAAAATTTGATTCAGTTTATCACAGGACATCCGTCATGAATCCGTTTAAGTCATTTTTAAAATGTTTATAAAAATTGTTTTAGAGGTGTTCCCCACACAAAGGGAGACCATTCCTAAAAAAATAAATTAAGTATACATAATTTATTTATCCAATACATAATGAATTTTCATTTCAGATCAACGTATATTATTGATCAGCTTGTCAGAATGTTTAATATTTTCAAAGTGCAGGTTGAACATTATATATTATTTATTATCCTTTAGTTGTAACAGTTCTCTAGGTTCTTACATCTGAGCTGGACATATGAAGATAATTATAGTTGCAAATGAACGCGCATTGTTGTTATTTACTGGTCAATTTGAGTGAGTTATGCTAAACAATGATATTTTGGCTCACAATGTGTCTAAATATAAGTATTTATTCGCAAAGCAGTCTATTCTGGGCCGCAGAAGAGTCTCCTTTTGTTGCCACTATCATCTATTATTTCTTTATTTATTTAAAAAATACTTTAAGTTCACACATTCACAAACTAGTAATTTTAGGTCTTGGGTCTGGGGTATACTACTATTTGATCGGTTTATAGCGGATATAATTATACAAGGACTTTTTTCAAAGTGTCTCCAAATTTTTTTTCATAATTGGTTAAAAATTTAAAACATTTTTTTTTAAATTCCAATATTTTTGTACCTCCAAAATAAAATATGCTAAAGCCATAGAATTAGCAGTATGCTTTTTAGTAAAATACACCAACACGACAGTAAAGCGCATCGAAGTTGTTAATCATGAAATAGGAATAATATAATAAACAGTAATTTACACAATTCTTAAGATAATTTCCGATTCTGATAACTTATAAAGTATGACTAATTTTAATTACTAACATTTTAAATGTTTCATTGTTTATAATTAGATGTTTAGAACAAAAAATTGGTCACGCTTTGAAAAAATGCCCTGTATAATACGCATTTGTTTATTGTTTACATAGTTATAAATTACACTGATAAAAACTCTATAAGTACTTCCAATTATTACTGACTAGCGGTCCAGACAGAATGACAGCTTCGCTCCCGTAGCTATTATCATACACATATAGCCTCCTTTGATTAATGGTCTATGTTACACAATTATTTTCTCAAATCGGCCCAGTACTTCCCGAGATTAGCGCGTTCTAACAAACAAATTCTTCAGTATTATGTTATTAGTATAGATTTCATATAACGGTACAATTGTACACACAATAATTCTCTGTTCTTGAATAATTTTAACAGTTAAACTCTCAATATGGCCGCACCACTACGATGAAAATATAATTAGTTTTAATCAATACATTTGGAATTCACAAAGAACTTCTTAAAAACTTTAATATACATGTATAGGTATTATTAACCCTAGAAAGATAAACTACGCCTCAGAGGCGCCCGCGAAATACATGTATCGCTGTATTTTTCTAACCCGCGCGAGTTTTCGATTGTGGTTTTGAGCCAACTCTTTCGTCGATCAACATGCACGAGGGACAACCGCTGCTATCCGGTAAGTACTCTAGTTGAGCCGCTATGACATTTCGTTGCGCTCGAGAGACGTATGTTTATCTTCTGTGTAACTTTTGCACCTTTATTAGTGATTTTGTTTTTGTTACTTTTTACCTATTATTAGGTATTTATGGTGAATATAAATATATTTTATTATTACAAAATTAATTTTAATGATTTTCAGGAACGTTTTATCATTATGACGTACAGAAAACGTTTGCAAGACAGCGAATTTGCTTCTTCTTTGATCGGGGAAGATGAAGAGACCGAGAATGGCAGTAACAGCAGACGGAAGACCATATAAGTGAAGATAACGTTCAGAGTGATTCCGAAGACGAATACATAGACGAAGTTATCGAAGAAAGCCTGAATGATACCTCAACGACCTTTGAAAATTTAAGACATGACCACCGCATTGTATTGTTCTAGGAAAACTAACAGATGGCCGATGACAATGTTTTATGGCATGTTGAATATACATAGCTTTTCTTAATTCTTATATAATTTACACTCAGAATATTTTATCAAAACAAGAAAATCCAATAAACCGTAGACAGAAACATGAAACAATTGTCGTTTGAAATGTGTACACCGTGGATGAGATATAGATTGCGCATTCCTACTTTGCAAAGATGTCTGCGAGAAAATATAGAGAAGATCCTACCATAGGCTAATCTAGAACTTCCTCAAGAAGCTGATGATGAACCTCCAAATAAGGTGTGGCGTTATTGTAGCATTTATACTTCAAAAAAAAGAGAATGTCTAAGATGACTTGTACGAAATGTAAAAAAAACCGTATGTGGCGAACATAAAAAAGATGTTTGCAACAAATGTTTATAAATTGTGATTTTTTCAGTATTTTTTGTGATTTAAGACTGATTATATTGTAACTTATTAGTTAGTAAGTGAAAATGTTATAAAAAGTTAACTATTTTAACAAAAATGCTTAAAAACTGTTAGTACTATAAAAATGCATAATTTTTCTTACTTTTTTGAAAATTTAACAGGATCCCTTTAAATGAACATATAATAATACCTTTTTGTGTTTTATTTATTTAATAATAATGTAACATTTTATTTATATATAAAAAATAGGTATTTTTATTTTAATATTTAAATAAATCGGTATTTAAACTTTTGCGCCTCTGAGGCACCTGTTTATCTTTTCTGTACAAAAAAATAAGTTTATCTTTCTAGGGTTAAAATATCGTTAATGACATTTATAATCCTATATTGTTGTCTTTTATACACTCTTTAGGGTATATACTTTAGTGTGTTTAATTTTATAAATAGTTTATCAATGTATCTAGTCAACATTACTATAAGTATTTTTAAACCTAGCCTTTTTTATAAAAAGCGAATACTTATTGTTATTACTGCTTGTTTTCAAAGCTTTTACGTTTCTAAATATATTACTATACCATTATTATTGTTAAAAATTGAATAGATTTTGCCATTTCCAAATACACATGAAATATCGAAAATTTTTTCAACGTATTTTTAACTTTTATCTAAAAAATTGTATTCATTATTTTCATTTCTATATTCGAAGAGCATCCAAAATATCAAAGCAACATTCGTATTGTATATTTTTATAATTCGAGAACGTTCTCACCAAAGTTGATTTTTCTCTATATTTCGGCTTACTAAGGTTATAACTTTCATCAAACGTACAAATATTGGCGGATAATCCATATTTGCGGTGTGGATTTGAGTTGGTACCGTTTTACCAACAACTATAATACACAAACCTACGCACTTTTGGTGAAGGATTTGCCCTTTTTTTTGGTAACAAGAATAACTGATCCTCGGCATACTCTATTAGTTTAGTTGTATAGTATTTACGGTGTTCCCTGACAAAAAATTATATACTGTACGTTAAAAAATCCATACAATCTCTTCCAAATATTAGAAGTCTTAAAATGATTGAATTTACAAAACATACCATTCCTTATTTGTCACGTTTTCAAATGTATCTATTTTTCTCAATGAAGACAAACAAAATGTAAAAAACATATTGCGATTATTACTTCACAAAAATCCACATAAAAGTAATTTAATTCTCATGTGTTTGCTCAGTCAAATGCAAAAAGTTAAATGTACTTTTTAACTCTTCTGAGACCTCCCATATTATTACCTTACGTGTACTTTTTATTCCGTAATCCAAAGCTTCCTTGGTGAAATGCCTTTTGTTTTAAACTTCTACATAATCCTCGTAGATTCCGCAACTTTCTGACCTGATTTTTGCTTTGATTCCAAACGGTGTGCCTATTTTTATCATTTGTTTTTACTTTAATGCATTAAAAACTAATAATTTATAGAATCAATCAATAAATATAGTATTGTCTTTGTTAATAAACCTAATGAGCTTTAGATACTGAAAATTTTTCTACAAAGAGCTATTACCATTCATAACATCACATCTACTACTGACTTATGACTTATTAGATCTTTAAAAAAATAGTAAAATTGTCCTTTTCAGTTTGCGTTGTATCGTCAGACATTTTTATGGTCTATACTTTTAATCAAACGAGTAAATGTCGCTTAAATTCTTTTGCATAGGGTAATTTCCGCTTTGAAACATTAATTTCAACATATTAAATTCTGAATTGAATTAAAATTGTAGGATTTTTAAAAGTCAAAGACTGTTTTTCACTGTCAATAATAATTCGAATCTTTCATGGTTATTTGTATGTCAAATGATCCTGTATATTCCTCATTAAAATGTATACGATGAGATTTCCTGAAACACTTCCAGTAACCGAAACTTCCTCATCACGTAATGTGAAAATAAACCTTAATAAACCAACAACATTTAGAGAAAAGAAATTTATCTTGGATTTGAAGGGATTTGGATGAGGCTTTAAATGTTTTTTTAAGCTTGGGATGAAGGCTTCCTTAATCTTCACACTTAAGAAACACGACTATCTACTTTCCTTTATGTAATCATATCCCATTAGCAACCTTACAGTTTAAAAAATGGCTTCCATATACTTGATAGACTGTATTGTCACTTCTTGATGGAAATCCACTTTATAAAATTTTATAGAAATGAACCTCTTTTTTACACTATTTCCACATTTATTTATAGACTTTATTTAATTTACAACCTGTTTCGAACAATGATCGTCAGGTAGTTCGAAACCGGTAGTAAATTAAATGCTATAAAATTTTATAAATGGCTTCCATTTTAATAAAATCCTTGCTACTTTCAGAAAATCGATTACCAAGTAGACATATATCGTTTTATTTGTCTGATAATTTACAAATACATACATTTATTGTAATTATTGTACACAATTATATTTTACAAACACCTTTCTTTCTGTCTCTCGAGAAAAACACAAGTGCATTTGTTTGCTAACAATTCACGAATCAATTTCATTTCAGCAACATATTTCATAGTTCATATGTTACTAAAATTTTAATTTTATAAGCTTTCCAGTCAATAAAGACAGAACACTCTTAGACTTTGAAGTAACATTTCAATTTTCTTAAAACGAAGCAATTTTCAAGATATACAGTCGTCTGCAATCTAATAATGAAAAAAGACATGCGCTACTTCGATACAACCACTAATGTAATTGGTTCATATGATCTTTTCCTTTCTTTATTAGACGTAACATAGCATTATCTAATCTTTTAGACTAGTCGTAGATGTAAATATCAGTATTAAATAAATTACGCTTGCACATGTTTAATAAAATATAAGTGTTACTGTTAGAGTTACTATTTTTCTAAACAAAACAAACTTTCTACGACTTTTATATGTAAGTGATATGTGCCATCATTGTAACTTATTTTAAATCTTCTTTAAAATTAATTCATTTGATAGCCTGAAATTTTTTAGAAGATAAAGATGGTTTATATTGGGATTGTATCTTCATTCTTCGTGTATAATGTTTTTCGTAATGATTTAGAAATATATCTTACTATAGAATCCTACATTATATTTATAAACTGGTAGATCGAATTTTAAACAATGTAATCTGTGCTAAATGATAATATCTCCTAAAAATTTGAATTTCAAAACAATGGGGTTTGTAATTATTTTTATTGTCAACAAATTGTTTCGAATATAATTATCCAAAAGTCAAATTTACTGCGGATTTTTCAATTACTCTCACAAAATATGTAAAATAAAGAAATATGGAATTAAATTTTTTTTTTTTTTTTCGCAGACTTCAAGAATATCCTTACAGAATTACATAATTAATGTATGAATATAATATATTTTAGTCCATCTCTTGCACTAGTTTCTCAAACTGTCAAAGTTTTAATTACAATTAGTTATTCCGTGTAATTTGGAAATTCATTCATAAAATATAATAAACGTGTATATTATAATATCTACTGATCGTGGGAGAACGAGCTTTAAATTTAGAACTGATTTCTTCGTTCATTAAATAATATTTTTAACCACTCAGAAAGTTTTCTTTTTACATGTGAATACAGAAATCTTAATTAAATTTACTATTGATAACATATAATTACCTTATTCATTACATGTAATATATTTCAGCAATTTCAGTTTCATAAACTGAGCTTATTTACTTAAATGTTTCTTATTTTTAATAATTATACAAAATATTAGTAGATTTCTTCATATATGTGAATAAGGTATAATCACATTTCTTTCCATCGTTCTTATTTAATAATCGTATACTATTAATGTTAAGAATATATTTAATGTGTTTTAGAAAAGTGATAGCATATTAACGACTTGTTGAAGTACCAAACACTTTTGATTTTTGTATAATTGATAGATTGTATTGTGACTTCTTGGTTGAAATGCATTTTAAGTATTGATTTAAAGAATTTTTTACACTATTTCCACTATTTATTAGAAAACTTTATTTAATTACAACCGGTTTCGAAAATGCATCACGTAGACTACTGAAAGTCTTTAATTCAATACTTTTGATTTTTGGTTTTACCATTTTAAAACACTGACACCGAAAATGTTTTGGCAAAATTGTATATTCTATCATTAACAAAATTTACTAAATATCGATCAAAAATAATTTCATATTCGATCTTGTTCTAATATTATTCTTGGCTATATAATTTATTCTTGGTTTTTGTAAAATTTAACATAATCAAGTCGATAATATGATATTACTTCCTACTAATGTATTCTCAAAGTCTGATTCTTCTTAGATATAGATTTAATATTGTTAAACTATGTTGCTTTAATAACAAAAAGAACGATTACGATTTTATTGCAATTTCCTTTATCAGCTTTGTTAAATGGTGATTGTTTGAAAGATTACAAAATTAACTTTTACTCGCAATAGAAATTATGACTTCTATTGTCTAACAAGACATATTAGCTCAAAGAAAAAATATTAGCTGAGTAAATTTGTGCATGCATAACCGAATTAATTTAACCGCCCACACCTAACAGTTACACATTATCAAGTTCGAAGGCAAATTCAATTTTCTTTCAAAGGCAGTTAATAAAAGAAAGAACTGAGGAACAGTCTTTCATTTTAAAGTTTTTATTGAATCGCCAGATCCACAGAATTCTAAACGTAGCATAAAATATTAACTTTTTTATTTGTACGTTCTTTTTGTTATTAGGGCAAAGTAGAAAACTCCGTGTTAATATTTTTGGTGTTTTAAAAGAAATTGGAACTATTTATGTGACTCATATAATAGTTGAAAATAAACAGATGAATTCAATTTTATTAGTTTCATTTCATACCCAAAATGTAAATATTCAAATATTTCTTAAATGACTAGTGTTTTACTTCGAGCTACCTAGCTTTCATTTCGTTTGATACGCACTTAGGCAAATTCATATACCCTCCTATACAAATTCCGCTCACATTCTATCGTTTTTTTCTATACTATCAGCCTACGAAACAACATTACGGATGAACGATAATTAAATTAAAAATATAAAAAATACAAACACATGAAACAATTATACCCATACACTACAGAAAACATTGCTAGTAAAAACTAACAACATCAAATTGAACATTCTACGTACGTTCTATGAAAATCTAGATAAAACGCAATTATCAAATACCAACATGCTCTTTCACTATCTATATGTACTATGTTATACAATATCTTTAAATATAAGCTTCAGGTGTAGATCAAATATTTCTTATAACTTTGAATTTTTGGGTAAAAGATACTAGGCCTCTCTAAAGGTCGATTCTACAGGGTAAATAAATCGAAAACATCCTTGTATAGGGATACCCATTACCCTTCATAATCTCCCATTAAAATTCCACATACATACAAATCTAACAATTGTTTTTTCATACAGTATCAGCCTACAAACCATTATTAAGATTAAGAAAACGATAATGAAATTATAAAAATACCTACAAACGTTTAAACACACAAGCAATCGCTGGGCTATGAAAGTCAATATACATAAATTGTACGCCGAGAAAATAGTCATGATACGTCTAGAATTCAGATATACCGTAATTATCGAACAAGCAACATGCTCTTAATTTACTAGAACCTATATAATTACTGCAGACAACGTCTAAACTATGTTATCAAATATCCTGAAATATAAGCTCTAATTAATCCATTTACACGCTGTTGTAAAACAAACATTTCTAAGAACTTTGCCCCTGTTTGGGTAAAAGTTTCTAGGTATAAAGGTCGATACTACGGGGAACATAATTCCGAAACATCCCTGTTTGTTAAAGTTCTTTTCAGACTAGTTTCGGCAATTTAACCTTTGTTCGTATGGAACCTTAAAAGTTGTGAACATCTTTCATAAATTAATACAAATATATTCGTATAATATTCGCTTATGTTTCAATCTGGAAAGAGGAGAACATTGAATTCTGTTTTGAGAAGAGAGATGAAAAAAGAAATTTCCATAAATTCGATTGCCACGCCCGAGATTCGAACCGACTAATCTTGGATGTATGGATTTTTAATAAATACAACAACAATTAGAGGATAGTATGAGGTTCATTTTGTGTTTCTTTACAAAAAAGTATAACATTACACACAAAAAGGTACAAGTATGGTTGAGGTAACTTCTTTACTAAAGTGAAATGTGATCGCTGATGTAGGGGGACTAAATAGCCAATACGTCCCCAACGTTATAATATGTCTGTTGCAATACAAGCATGAATATAGACTTTGAAATCATATGATGTCGGTATAAGGTTATTTTTGTTGATCGATTATTAGATCGAATAGTTAAACTTTTTATGAAAAGTAAAGCAACACTAATTCCTACGCTATTTTCAATTTGCGCATTTTTATCGCAATCTTTGCTAAGTTGAAAGCTAAGAAGATAAATAAAGACCCCAGGAAACTATTTGATATTGAATCGCTTTGACCTTGAAACTTCCACGGCACGTGCAAAGTGATTTCAAATTACATATTAAAACTTATTTTATCGATGATATTCATGTTTAGTTTCTATAAGGACTACAAACAGTATTTAAGGAACTTTTTTGATTGAATTGTTACTTTAAGGGAAATTCCGGTTCACTATATTGTAGTCATATATAGCAAAATAGATTTTGAATTTAGATAAGAATATATTAGAAATTGTAAATTCTTATAATTACTACTTGCGTGCCGTCACGTACAGTGAAGCTGTGGAACGACCATTTGATGTATTTCCGAACAAATTCCGAACATAGGGGCCTTCAAGAGACGAGCCTATATATTCAACAACCGGCCAAGCATCTGCAACACTCCCAGTGTTTCAGGTGTTCACTAGGCAGTGGTGATAAATTACCATCAGTCACTCACATGCTCCTTCACTTGCTCTGCAAAAAAAGCTTACCTATGCTTTGCTCTCGAACGTTCAAAAACACAAGAACATATTTATCATAAAAATTTAGTGTCTATATAGCGCCTGGACTTTTAAAATTAATCTTTTAACTAAGGATACTTTATATTCTAATCTACACATGAAATCACGAGCGTAAACTAGTATACTATAAGATAAAACTTACAATTTAACAGCAATAAAAAGACCAAAAGTGGAAGGCAATCACCCCATTCTTGTATCAGCCATAAATAAGACAATAATGAAAATGTTACACAAACAATGTTAAGGGATCTCAGAGGATAGCAAAGAATGTAAATAGAATATTTTCTTTCTAGCGACCAATAATTAATTCAGGCTATGAAACAAGCGGATTGTTGTAAGAATCGAATATTTAAGTTTTAATAAGTATTGCTGTACTTTATATTATATTTTACTCGACTTTTAATGCTTTCATATGACGTTAGTAGGAATGCTGATTTGATTTGATTAGCATCAAAGTGTCCATAAAATATAATATCATACAAAAGATTAATTATACGTAAAGCTTCTGAGATTTCAATCTTAGCCATATAATTTGCTAATTATACCTGTTTTCATTTGAGAACATAAATTCAAACATGTTTTAATATTAACATTTACTTTATGTTACAGCACGCGGAGCATGCGGTTCACCTGATGGTAAGTGATCAACTGCAGCCTCTGAATATCTTCATAAAAATTTCACGGGTGCGAGCTTGGCCCAATCGTGCAATGCACTCATTGCACGATTCATTTATTTGGTTATTATTGAGAAGCATCATTAATTTATTTAAAAAAAAACATACGGCATACCTTGCCTTAATGGAGGCGAAAGATTATTTAATTTTTTTTTCGCAGAGTACTTGAGTCCTCCCCTAAATAGAATAAATCATAATTCATAGGATTAAAAATATGTTGTGTGCTTAAAATCTTTATCAATCTGCCCGTTGCATGGCCAAGCCATCCAGAGAGTTACAATTGTATCGATAAATCCATTTAATGATTCAATTGTACACATTTCTTTTGTTTTAAACATCGCGACGTCTGGGATCAAAATGTTATTGTACCGAAGATTTGAATTTTATTCATATTCTAGTTAAATTCTTTTTATAGTTTACGTTAATTGGATATCAACTATTCAATTATTCAAATTGACTTAAATCTTAAGAACACAAATCAGTATTCCTTTCTCCTAAAAATTTGCATTAAATATTATTATTAGTTTCTACAGTTCCATATCGGGTTATAATAGAATAGATCATTAAAGTTTTCAGCTTGCCTCAAACATGTACACAAAAATTAGTGCCCGCTCTCAGAATATAGCATGTTTTTCGGGAGAAAGGATATCTTGTGCTTACAAAATATACTATTTGTATGCAAAATTAAAAAAAAAGGTCATGCAGATAAAGCGTAAAGAGGTAACAAACAAATAAACAAACTTACTTTTGCATTTAAAATATTAGGTGGATTGTTTGTCTCCTTAAAATAATTTCCGATAAAAAAATCTTAAAAACTTGCAGGATTGAAATAAATGTAAGATGAAATATATTTTTCAAACAACAAAGTTGTAATATTTTAAGGCTTTGAAATAGTAGAAGATAAAAATGTCTTACACTTTCAAAGGTTTTCTTTATTAAATAAATGAGTTCTCTTTTATATGGGATTATGATAAATTCGGAGAAAACTTTAGCAAGCTTATCTCTAAAAGAAGTTTTTTGAACCGACTTGATTATTGAATATTTTTAAAACATCTGCACTTCTATAGAAGTTTATAAAGATAGTGGAGTATACTAGCAAATGTTTTTATTATAGATTGTAATCCCTCATATATATAGAACTAGTTGTGGCCCGCGGTTTCACCCGCATATATGTCGGCCTCCCGTTCCTGAGAGTTTTTTTAAAAAGCGGGAAAACAGTAGGTTTTGCGTGAACGAGGAACAGACATACACACATCCTCAAAAACTTTCGCATTTATAATATAAGTAGGATGGTAGGATATTGCAAACTTAAACTAAGTATATCTGCAAGAGTGGGTTAATATTTTACAATATTTATTAAGACGTTCCAAATTAAAATTAAGTAAGCATTAATTGTATACTTTCCAAGGCCCTTTAATTAAAATTAGTTAAAGCAAACCGTTGTCAGTTATTAAGATGGTAGTTCCGTTATTTAGTTACGTCGCAATCACCGGCGAGCAAACTTCGTGCTTTGAACAATTGCTTCTACAGTTTAGCCGACAAGCTGTTTAATTTGTTAGTGCGGTGATTCTGTTATAATTAAGATTTGTTTTAGTACAACCTTATTGTGAAATTACGTTTTCGAATGTTAAAAAAGGTTATCTTCTTTAGTATATTTTGGACAGGATACGGAAGCAATGTGCATTAGTAATCAGGTCATTATTAAAAATGTAGTTTCTTATGTACTTCCCTTACTTTGCTCTTCATTATTCTGACTTTCGTTATTAGACGATGTCAATCTAATTTTGTAGGATCGACCTAGGTACTCCATCACGTTGAAACTTATTTAAACCTATTGCTAGTGTTAATTACAAACAATGTATTTTGCCATAAAAACTTTTCAGTTAAAAAATCTCTTTCCATATTTACACGAGAACTTCCAATTAAATCGGTTATAAGACACGTTGAAAAGTTATAGAACACGGTTATAAAAATTTTTGACTTTCTTTAAACCGTTGTTGAAATGGTAGTTCCGTTATTTAGTTACGTAGCAATCAGCCACAAGCAATTACTTGTACAGCTTAGACGACGAGCTGTTCAATTTGTTAGTGCGGCGATTATGTTGTAATTCAGGTTACTTATTTGTTTTAAAAGTTATTCGAAAATTACGTTCTTAGATGTTAAGGGGTTTTCTAATGTTACATAAATATTAGATACAATAGGACTTTTTAAAATAAAAAAAAGCATTAATTACTTTGTTCAATTGAGTACAACAATAACTCTTATTTAATATTTCATTCATTTCAGAACACAGTACGGATTTTTGTATGATTTCTCAGAGAAGTGTTTAAAAACAAAATTCAATAACGAAAATTCAGTAATATTAGGAAATTTGATGATGATGTAAAATATATAAAAATCCCCATATAGCTCGTAAAAAGGCAAGAATTCTCAACCCCATCTTCCCAAACGATCAATCTCAATTCCTTCGCCATAGGTTTTCCATAAATTCACCGACCTACAAATGGATACATTCATAAAAGTCCCTTTTCGGAATCAGTTATTGATTCCAGTTGCTACTTTACTGAGTAATACTATTTCTAATTCACTTTTAGGTTAAATTTATTAAAATTAGATTGTAAATATTAAATGCGATTGTACCATAATAAAATAAATAGTATATACAGTTGTACCATACTATGTACTCGGTTAAAAAAGGTGCTACTATCCTTTTGCATCGCTACAGAAAATGGTTGTTTCTTTTTTTTTATGTCTTGTTATTTGGATGATTAATAAATGTTTCTTTACTTCCTTCTTAAAGTATACAACAATATTCTTTTACTTCAACTCTTTGCTGTGTCCATGACATTTAATTTTATAAAATAAAACAGCGTACGGAAAAAAATGCTGTGATACCACTTTGCTACGCGTAAAGTGACGGCTGACAGTACTACGTGTAGACACAGGGACATTACAAGTGGAGCCCTCGTGCTATGCGCGCACAGTGCTACGCATAAAACTTCCGCGATACTTGAGAAACATGGTGCTACGTGTAGACCCAGAGAGGTACGCGTAGAGCTACCACGATCCTCGTAGAATCTTCGCGCTACACGCAGGCATTGTAATACGCGTATAGCTCTTCCGCTAAGCGTATAGACATAGTTCTATAAGTAGACATAGAGTGCTACGATTAGGGCTTTCGAACATAAATAGACACGGAGCTACGCATACAGACACTCGCTCTGTCTATGGGGCCATCGCCCTAAGCATATGAAAATCACGGTCAGAGGGATCGGGAACATTGAACGTTGCACATATACTACGAGGTCACTATTAACGAAGCAATACACTTAGAACATGATAAATCAAACTAAAACGGGTTCAAAAACATTGAATACAGTACACACAAAAGAAACAATCTCTATATCTTTTATATTTTAAAATTTAAATAGAATCAATAGAAAAATGTCATTTCGGAAATTTATCACACAATTTTCCGTTCCCCCGTGCCAATGACCGCAGTAATGTCTCATGTTAGCCACTAAAATCGGATACGGCTGGAGACACGTAGTATCTTTTAAAAGCGACTTTATAGACTACTAGCTTCTGTCCCCTGGCTACACTTGTGTTAAACACGCGTATCATACCACCTACTAAAATGTATTATCTATTTACTACTATATTTTTTTGTGATGCCAAATAAAGATATATCATTGTCATACGCATAGGACGCATCGCATTAACCGTATAATTATTTCTATAGTATACACAAGTACTGATTTACATTGTAAGGATCGCACATTGTACACAAATAATGTATCATATGCGTCCGATACCGACCTGTGAACGTTTTACTGTATACAGTCACTAATAGAAAAATGCTATACCAGCCGAAATTGATCACACAACTCTCTGTTCTCACATGTCAATGAACTACAATGAATATTATACATTAAAATTTGATATCAGTTACAAAGTACGTGTTAGAAGAGACTTGATCGATATTTATTACTTCAAACATCTTGCCAAGTTTTTTATATCAATGAGGTACTTATTGGATTTATTATAATGTTCTTCTCAATTTCGATTTGAATTTCATTTTACTCAATATTAAATCAATTCAAAGTCTCATTAAATCGTAATGATGTTAATGAATTTAAATTTAAATCTCTCATTAAAGAATTAATAAGAAATTTAACTTGAAAAAACGCAATTTAGAATCAATCTTACCACTTCTTTTCCAAGTGCTTTTCTTTCAATCAAAAGATTAAAAGTTTATCCATAATAATTGTTATTCGTAAAGTTCGAAAACAAAAGGAAATTTGAAAAAAGGCGGGAGCAACGATTCCATCGTTTATCACTGACAGGATCTGGCGCGATTTGAAGGCAGGGTAATTTATTATCTTTCGAAGGAATTCCGCTATTTTCCACGTAAGGGTTTGACTTTTCTGTTGAACTAATATCCGATTTCTGTCAAGCAGGAACGCAGGTCCCAAAAATATAATATAGGATAATATAGAAAATAACCTGTTCCACACGGCTTCTCTCCCGATGATGTTATATAGCTCATGTAACTCGTGGATAATGAAGCTTTCGAATGGTCCAGTAGTTTTTGAGCATATTCATTACAAACAAAGTTTTCGTCCTTATAATATTAGTGTAGATTAAAAAGGGAACTAGTTTTATAAAATTTTTATTAGAATTGAAACTCTTTTTTACACCATTTCCAAATTTATTAATTAATTTTATTTATTTTACAACACTACCTGACGATGATTGTTCGAAACCGGTTGAAAATTAAATATAGCTAATTAATAAATGCGGAAAAAGTGTAAAAAAGAGTTTCAATTCTATAAAAAAATTAAAAAATGCATTTCCATTAAGAAGTGACAATATAGACTATCAAATATATGAACTAGTTTTGTCTATTAAGGTTTTAAGCAATGTGATTTCGAGATTTCTAAAATGAGATCTGTATTCTCTCCCCTGAGATATATTTATATAGATGGAATGGCATTCATTTTGAGCCAATTTGGTTGAATGGACTCAAAATGAAAGAAAAATTTATTGTTATTTACCCATAACGAGATAAATAGAACCGTGTAGAAACACATCTAATCCGGCTTTATAGATACCATACTTATTTACATAGTTACTAACGATGTTACCTCCATTTTAACATAATTGGCAATCTATGAAATTCACCCATTAATCCGAGGTATTAAGTAATTCCTTCGTAGATCCTTTGGATTAAATTAATCTTCAACTTTGGAGTCAAAATCCTGTACATTCGAATTCAAAACCAATGTTTGTCTTGGGGTGACTTGGTATCTTTGAGCAAACAATGGTCTTTTGATTGGTTCGTTAATTGATATAATATTTTAGGGTATTCGTTATATCACGAAAATGGTAGGATTAAGGGATATTTAGGAAAATTACCTTGTTTAATTGATAATTTTATCATCCACAATTTATTTCAATTTTATGACAAAATATACCGTTTTGAAGACAAACCCATGTTTTAGACCTTGTTGACCTTCACATGTTTTAGATCTACTAAATTTCACGGAGTTTATAGGTAAGTAGTGGTATAAGTGTATGATATTTTTTTGAAATAACAATATAATTATTAGATGTATTAATTCATTTATGAAAACAAGAAAATATGTTTTTGACATGGATACTGCTTATTCATAAAACAATCTGTACAAAAATGAAACCAAATCGGTCCACCAGTTTCGGATCCTATTCAATTTAAACAAACAAAAAATCAAATTTCCTCTTTATAATATTAGTATAGATTATGAGATTTCTGCATGCGAATAAAAATTAAAAGCGTCGTTATAAATTAAGGAATTATGTTTTGCGACTTGAACGCAAACCCAGGGCGATATACTAGTGCCTATATAACTTCGTGGCTATACCTAAATAACCTCAACTTATAATTTATTCAAGATTGCTTTTATAACTTGAACGCAAAAGCATATTAAACTTGGATTCTTACGGGATACTTTTAAACAGCCGTAAATTATTAAATGAAATGTTTTTAGGTTTTATGGGCATACTAAGGCATACCTCGACCATCTTAGGGCTTGCTTAAATCTGTGTTTACAAAATTAATATGCTATTTATTAAATAAAACATTTTAATAAACGCTTCTTCTTTTTCTTTACTAAAAATATATAATTTATTATTACTTATACCCAAAAATAATTATTAGTAGACTTAAATTTAAATGCAAAAGTTAAAAAATACAGAAAATTATTGAAGTATGAATCATCCGGTTCCGTTTTCGCATTCATAGACGGACCAACGCAACGCTTAATTAAACATTCACGTTTTAAAGCATTCTCTTCGAAATTCAAACTCATTGTCTATTGTTTCTATAGACAACAGAGTATATCAAAACTTTTTAAAAATGGCGATGAATAACAAAATAAAAGGAAAAGATGTTTAATGAGTATTATTTTATTGTTTCAGTTGTTATAGCTGTTATAGAAACAACTTCTCGGCATGACTTTGAAATTACACTATGCGCGCATTAGGGGAACATAGAAGTTCCATTTGGCGGGAAACTTGACATTGTTTGCCTACAGGCGATCTTTTATTTTGATCTTTATAGACAGTCTGCAGATTTATTCTTTTACTGCTGCGGGCTGCAACCTTAGCATTGACGGTGTTGGCCTGGTAAAATTAAAAAACTGAACTTTTTGGTTGCGCTCCTCCTAACATTTGAACGATGTATGCCACACAAAATAATATCAATTGGATTTTCAAATTAAAATCCGTTAAGAAGTAATTCAACGGATATTAAATTGCATTTTATTTATGTAACTACTTTTATTTTATTATTTGTATTTACAAATAAACACCTAGTTGTAAATTAGGATTAGTTTCTTCATAATAAATAATTTAAAAGTATGTATATATTTGTGTTTTAGAGCCTTCAGCTGTGTTTTACAAAATTAATGATATTAAAAAAATAACATAAATTTTTTTTTTTCTCTGACGCCACGATTGCCCATTACTAGTTAGGTCGTCATGCCCATAAAATATGATATTGCCAGGTACTATTTGTTCTACTAAGAAATTTATAACTATATACATAGACGTTATATTGTGACAATAACTATAGCAGAGGCAGGCTATTTTTACAGAATATAGTTTTTTTGTCACAACTTCTACCCCAACTGCGATAATTTGAAAAACACAATAACCCATTATTTTCCGGTCACATCTAGAGAACAAGATAGCCCCATTAATTTCACTTGGAAATAGCTATATATTGTGAATTTATTACGGTCATGGAGTATCGAAATACAATCGGCCCTTATTGCTCAAGGCCAAGGATTATTTCAGCTTTACCCTTCATGTATTTTTATGTGAGCCAATTTCTATGATATTAGTTACTCCCTTAATTTTAACGTCATATAAATACAAAAACAACCCAAGGATAGAAGAAATTACATCACATGAAGAGAAGATTGTACAAAGATCAGATATTACAAACAACAGAAAAATTAACATAATATATAAAAAACTAAAACAAGTATTACATATGTAAATATAGCTAGGCGTAGTAGTGTAATTCTAGTACGCCTATAGCAGAGATTTCCAAACTTTGCGCTCCTGCGTCGCAATGCAAAAAAAATCAACATAATTAAAAACAATTTCAATTAAAATAATCTTTTAATTATTACATTAATTTAATATGTATCTTCCAAATATTTTTTGCAAATAAAACTACCTAATAATTAAACTAAATAATAATTAAAAGTTAACTTAAAGTTAAATTCAAAAAATCATGTTTTCACAGATTGGTATAAAACATGAACTGTCACACTGACACTTGACAAATGTGTGACGTGTTATTTCTTATCTGTAATCATTGATGACATCAAGAATACCGCGGTATACGGAGGCAAATGAAAAACATTTTGTAAACAAACATAAAAAATATACTTAAAAAATCTATGTCAATTAGATTGTAGTGATTTTGTGCAGCAAATAAATATATGCACGATGTTAAAAGCTGTGATTCTAATAGGGGGACCACAAAAAGGTAAGCAGTTGCCACCGGCTTCACATTTACAATCTTTTGTACAGTTATGTTAACTACTGATAAGAAACAATGTAAGTACATGTAAATGAATCAAATACATAATACTATACAAAACGGACAGCAAGTTGTTCCATACGTATTAAGATCTTTCTTCATTTCAATATGAATGTTTCTTCAAATCTTCTGAACATAATATATAGTTTATTCTAAAAAAACATGTTGTGTTAGTGCCTCATAATTACACTTAAAGATTTAAAACATTGGAATTAAAAAACTTACATCCTTTTGGCTAGCCACACATGCTGTAAAATTGCCAATTCTTGCTTCCTTACTATATTTAATGTTTGTGTCTGTTCCTTCTTCACGCCTAAACGAGTGAACCTATTTGAAATTTTGCTCAAGGACTCTATGAAATCCGAGAAAGCACATAGGATTGTTTATCCTGGAAATCCCATAGGAACGAGTGACATGTGGTTGAAACTGCGGGGCTCAGCTAGTTAATTATGTATTATCAATAATATTGTGTGTCAATAGTATTGCGGTATAATATATTGTATATGGATCATATATTAATAGTGTATGTATTCTTTATAATCTCTTTCAGGTACACGGTTTAGGCCGTTATCATTAGACATACCCAAACCTCTATTCCCCATTGCTGGCCTGCCGCTGATCCAACACCACATAGCAGCATGTGCCAAACTGGAGGAGTGCAAAGAAATATTAATTATTGGGTCGTACCCCACTACTTTAATGTCCCAGTTTGTTAGTGATATGCAGAAGGAGTATCGATTGATAATAAGGTAAGAAAAGACCAAAATTTATATAAACATTATTATAAGAAACAGGTTTTATTATAGCCGTTTAGAGATGTGTTTTTTTATTAATTAACATTGCTTTTTGTAGATAAATAAAAGACATAATGTTAATTGACTATCTAAAAACTTTAGAATTTCAGTCTGAATTTACTTAATAAATCTATTTCAATCATGTTCCATCCTTAATACATACTTCATAATAAATACTAAGCCCCTGATTCTTTGCCACCTCATTTTTTAGGAAGTCTGTTAAAAGGAGTCTTATATAACTTACATACAATTTAATTAATTATTATAATTTGATAGTAAAGGTATAGTTTATTCTGAAATTTAAACTTAAACATTGGTAATAATTTTCAGATACCTCCATGAGTTTATGCCCCTAGGAACAGGGGGTGGTCTGTACCATTTCAGGGACCAAGTTAGGGCTGGTAACCCTTCAGCATTCTTCCTTCTCAACGGTGATGTATGTGCTGACTTCCCTTTGAAAGAACTACTGGAATTCCATGAAGAGAGACCGGAAGCTTTGGTTTGTAATATGTTACTTTTAAAATTTAGTTTAATGTGGAATGTCTTAAAAAAATAATATTGTTATGCTAAGTTAGGCTGTTTCTTACGGATAAAATTCCCAAGCTAAATCTTAAAAAAATTATTAGTCTTCAATTAATTGAGGTAGTATTGAATACAGTATTAGTTTCTTTTTTAAATTCTTAATTAAACATTTCATCTATGTAAGATCACAAAATATGAACATCATGCTAATATGCAGAAAATCAATCCAGAATAAATATATTATAATTTTCATCATGTCGAATTTAAAAACAAAAACCTCTTTTTTTTTTAATTTTTAATAAAGAAAATAAATTAGTTATTATACTTAAAGAAATCATTCTTTTAAAATTTTATAACTGAGCAAAGTAGTTCTTTTTAAATAAAGCTTCATAATAATAGCTATGTTTCTTTCCAGGTGACAATAATGGGAACAGAAGCAACCCGCCAACAATCAATCTTCTACGGTTGTATGGTACGCGACACGAACACGGGTGCAGTCAGTCACTATGTAGAGAAGCCACGTGGCTACGTGTCCACTTTGATCAACTGTGGAGTGTATGTTTGTTCACTGCGAGTGTTCCACACTATGGCTGATGCGTTTCAGAGCAAGCAGGATCAAATATATGGGTATGTTATACTAATTTATAATTCACTAATTTCTGTTTGTTGCTGTGTTTAGAAGCCGAGCAGATATTTGTACTCTCATCAACTGCAGAGTCTATGGTTGTTCAATGAAAGTGCACCACTTTATGGATGTGTCACAACCAACATCGCTAAAGTGTCATCTATACTAATATTATAAAGCTGAAGAGTTTGTTTCTTTGTACGCGCTATTCCGATTAGAAAAATTGATTAAGTGTTAGATAGCCCATTTATCGAGGAAGGCTATATACCATCCCGATATTCTCACGGGAGCAAAGCCCTGGGGTTAGCTGGGGGTAGCTAGTTTAATATAGACAATAAAAAATGTCAGTTGGACATTTTCTTAATAACTATTATTAGTAATTTAAATTAAAACAAGATTGCTTATCAGCCAATTAGGCTGGATCGCAATCAAAATGAGGAATCCATTCAAGAAGAGTCATCTTAAGAAGAAAAAGAACTTAGTAGGATCAAATTTATGGATATGAATTCCACTCTGCCATATAAAACCTTTCTATGTAATATTATGGTTGAAAATAACACTTTAATATGTCCTTGCTGCTCTATTTTTGTTCCTAAATTAAAAGATGTGGAATAGTTATGTGTCATATACATAAATTTATCGCCCTAAAAGTGTGTAATTAAAATTATATCATCCTTAATAATTGGAGGAGATATAAGCATATTTAAAAGTAATTGTTTTCAGTTCAAACGGACAAGGCAGTCCAGAGTATATGTCGTGGGAACAAGATGTGCTGTCACCGCTCGCAGGCACTAACAAATTGTACGCACTGCAGGTTTGATATTGTTATTATTATTTATTTAAAATTACTATCAATTAGCAAACCACCTCCATATATGTTGAAAGTTAATGGTTTTGTTTGTATAGTAGACAAGGTTTACAAGATTGGTGCAGTGATTCAGCAATGGTCTATTGCGCCGGAGGGTGTGGGTTCGATCCCCACGAGCAGAAAATTATGATGTGAAGTACATTATAATTTTCTACTGTCTGGATGTTCATTTATCTATAGTATGTATGTATTTACAAAAAAACAGTATGTTTAAATATGTCTACCAGTTATCTAGTTTCCATAGTACAAGTTTTGCTTAGTTTGGGACTAGATGGCGTTGTGTTAAATGTAACTCTGACAATGGTATTCAGAATTTAACATTCAATGTATAATCCTATTCTTTAAAGGCACAGGTAGTCAATAACAATATTGTCAAAAAAAGAACAACTCGTAATACATTTTTTTATTCATCTAGGTTACGAACTGGTGGTCCCAAGTGAAGACAGCCGGCTCGGCGATATACGCGAACAGACATTACTTAGAACTGCATCGAAATGAGTCCAGCCAGGCACGGTGTAAGATAACACCCGATGTGTTCATACACCCTACCGCTGTCGTTGATAGTACAGCTGTGGTAAGATATTTGAATAATAATTGTAAACTTTTATTAGTGATAACTGCATCAAAAGCAGTCTAGCCAGGCCATGGCCTGGCTGCCAATGTTTTTGTTTTTAAACATGTGTAAGAACGTGATTTAAATTTTAGAATTGTGTTAATATAGTATTTATTGATTTTATGAGACAACTAATAATAAAATAGCGTAAAAGTAGTAAAATAAGTAATTATAACATAGCATATAACATAGTTTTATTTACATAGGAACTGGGTATTGATGTACAAAAATGGTCTGGTTACTGTTTTAGTATATTAGAAAGAAAGAAACATTTATTTCGACACACACAAAAAATAAATAGAAAGAGACGATAGAAGGTATTAAAAAAAAGAAAGAAAGAAACATAAAAAAAAAACACTAAATAAATATGAGTGTGCCAATGAAATCTGTACGGTGTCAATGCGTGTCGAAAACGGAAAACCACTCAGTGTGTCTGTGTCTTAAAGAAGACACAGAACTGATTTTCAGTGGTTCCCAAATTTAAATTAAATTGAAGGATTAAAATTAATTTAGTACTAGTAGTAGTAGTATTAATTTTTATCCTTCTCCAGATAGGTCCTAACGTGTCAATCGGCGCGGGGGTGACGGTTAAGGGAGGTGTTCGGATTAAGGAGTCCATCATACTGAATCACGCTACGATACATGAACACGCCCTGGTCATGTATTCTGTTGGTAAGTATAACTTTAGTATTTTCCTATAAAAAACTTATTTTTTTATTATTAAGAGTAAATAATATTAATTTTGGGACAATTTAATTATTATTTTTATGCTGAATGAATGACACAACTTATCATAATATTATTTTGTAATTTGTTTTTATTACCTAAAATAAACTATAACTTAAAAGTTGCCTTTTAAAAACGATCCAGTAGTTTTTAAGCCTATTCATTACAAAAAACAAAGTTTTCCTCTTTATAATATTAGTGAACAAAATATATGTTAATATTTTTGGTCAAAGGTCGACTATTGATAAATTTAGAGAAGAAAATAAAAAATAAATTTAGTATAGTGTTGCCTAAGAAAAAAGAAAATCAACAAAGAATAATATTGACTATATTGGCTAGGCTTTCATAATTTTAACTTGCGTTACAACATATATTTTGTTATCTACACTAATATTATAAAAAGGAAAACTTTGTTTGTCTGTAATGAATAGGCTCAAAAACGAGTGGGTTGATTTTAAAAATTCTTTTATTATTCGAAAGCTACATTATCCACGAGTAACATAAGCTATATTTTATAGGCTAGAGCGAAGCCGCGCGATTAGCTAGTATATTTATTATATTATGTTCTTTATTTCAAAGCCAAGTTGGTTTTATAAAAATTCTATAATTATATAGACTTTCTCATAAATATATATTTTTGTAAGAGATTTAGACCTGCAAGAAAGGTGTAAGGGTGAATATGAAGCCCATTGTAACCTATTTTCAATTAACAGTGCCACACAAAGCACTTTAAAAGTATTAAAGTAAACAAGTAGGATTATTAATTCATTAATTCAGTGGGCCAAGACTGCACAGTAGGAGAGTGGTCACGAGTGGAAGGTACCCCCCCGGACCCGGACCCCAACAAGCCGTTCGCGAAAATGGACAACACCCCCCTCTTCAACTGTGACGGGCGACTCAACCCCTCCGTTACTATACTAGGTGAGTATTATTCATTCATTCATTCAGTG
>LQNK01001182.1:0-25062 GCA_001586405.1 Phoebis sennae | reverse complement strand
TGATCGTAAATTAGTTATGAAAAAGTATACGTAAATTAGTTAAAAAAAAGATTTTATTAAATAATCGTTTACCTCTGGATGTCTGTCAAAAGCGTGTCATACCCTTCAGATTCATTATTCGTATAGAAAATACGATACGTATGATTCAATAAAGTAAGTTATTTGAATTTGAATTTGGACGCTCTCGTGTGACATTCTATGTAAGGAATATTATGATGATGGTGGCCTGGAAGGAACAGCTTGAAAGTAATAAGGCCGCCTATTGTAGATTGAATTGTTATTACTCCTCTAATATATTTATATAAGTGGTGTACAATAAAGGATTAAATAAATCAATATAATGGTTCCCAATTCCAATGTCGTTTTTGGAGATCCGGCACCCTAAAAATTACCTAATATAATAAAGATTAACTCAATTCCACGACAATTGCGATCTACTGTTTTCCTCGTGTTAAATCCTTGTTACAGATTTGCGATTTGGACAAATACGTTTTTACCTGACAGTTACAAAAAATGCCGCGTGGATGCTCAGTAACCTTGGTGCTTGTGATTATATTATATGGATTAAATTATTATTGTTGGATCAGAATTTAGGTGTTTTAGAAGATACGTATATGACATATCATATAACATATATGTAACATATTACATTCTCGTATATATGGGCATAGGTATTTTTTATTTCTCCACTTTTGTAATATAAAAAATAAAGCTATTTTCAATAAAATAAAATAATTAAAATACCATTTATTGTAACTTGTTAACAAATAATAAATTTATTCTTTAAATTATTATATATTTAGGTACTTTTTATAGCGCAGCTTTACTTTTGGCTTTGGCTTACGGTTTTTGATGTACAAAAATTTAATTATAACTTACTATAATAATGAGGTATTTGTGTATGTAGATTGTAGATCACAAAATTTAAAAAAAATCTTATTTGTTATTTCCCAAGGCATAGTTTTACATTGTACCTAGATTTATTTCTTAAAAATGTATAAAATCAAATTCAAACGAGAAAGTACAATTGAGATATTTTCACAAAATGAAAAAAAATCCTATCTCCAAGGCACATTTATAAATCGTAGTTCTATTTCCTTGATAAAAATGTATTAAATCACATTTAAACGCAATGTTTATAAACAACTACAGCCAACAGGTAACCAATGTTAATGAGTGCACTTGACCCGGTAAACGACATGCGGCTGAAGTGAGTGCGACTTTTAGAATTAATTCATTTTAATTAATACAAATAATTAATGTTTTCAAATAAGGCTTAATGAAGAAACGGCTGTAACTACGATTAAAAATAGTCAAAATGTATTAAAAAGCTATTTATGTTTCTAATTTACTCACTGGTTTTAATGTTTTTTTTAGAGTATGTTTGTTTATTATATTATTTCTTAAAGAATACATTTATTGAATAGACACTGAATTTAGTATGTATGACTATTTATAAATACTTTGTAAAAATTTACATGAATAAATATATTATCTATTTCTATTTGTATTTAAATCAACGTAATCAGGCTGTTTGCACACATTAAACATACATAAATAAATATTAAGAACATTGCTTAAAAGTTGTCTATGATCCATTTCTTCATACAATAACAGCAACATCGCGTATACTACTCGTATTACGTCTTGTTTGAAAAATTGTAATCGAAAGCCAAATTTTCATACAAATACTTTGCTTTTTTAGACAGTGATGAGCAATTTATCATGATGCACATCGATAGCGGGCGCTAATTCTTAAATTCAACACCATTTGTTCCGTTGTGTATTGTCGTTTGTACTCTAATGTGCACTATAAACACGAGAACAGATTATACTTGCTGGTTCGTTCATCTGCCGGCGCCGTGCAGTTTGGATTCAAACATAGAAGAGTCCGCATGACCGCGACTCCAGTGTCACAATTCTAAAAAAAAAAGTAAAAATGAACATTCTAATTTCGAAATTGATGTGGCAGAATGGGACAAGAATCAACCAATATTTATTCGCGATTATCAGTAAGTTTTTTAATATTATTTAATTTATTGCCGCGAAATTAAATGTTAATTTATTTAAGAGTTACCGAATATTTATTATTTATTTATTGAAGCAACCGAATTTGTTTACGTTAATTCTTTTAAATGTCAGCTTGCACAATCTTAGAATTTCCTCACCTGATAAGAGGGTAGTAAAAATGAAATATATTAAACTAGCTGATCCGCGCGGCTTCGCTCATATATAGCTCATATATATGTTACATATATAGCCTATGTTACTCGTGGATAATGAAGCTTTCGAATGGTGAAAGAATTTTTAAAATCGGTCCAATAGTTTTTGAGCCTATTCATTATAACCAAACAAACAAACAAAGTTTTCCTCTTTATAACATTATTGTAGATAATACGTGCATAGAACCATTTTCGAAATACTTTGTATTTATGAATGACTTATATTGAAATGGCTTTAATCAGTTATTTCAAGGAACTGAACACAATACGACGATGTCCAAATGTCTATTAGTTACACAATGTCAACCTTGGAAATATAAAAAATAATAAAAACAAACGAAAATTAAAACAATAATTATCATTAAGAAGACATAAAATTAGAATAAATCTGAGCGACTTCACTAACTATTTTACGGCTTAAGACATATATACTTCCCTTTACGAAAATTATAATTCGTATGCATAATTAATTTTAGTATATTAAACTGTTATTGTAATATTTAATTACACGCAATTTATTTTTTATCCATTACTTAAGGACAAAAATTGGGTGATTTAATTATTATTAAAATTCCAAAAGTGGGTTATTTGAAAATACTTACAATATATTATATTATAATAAAAACAATTTATTTTTATTCATTACTTAAGGACAACAATTGGACGATTTAATTGTTATTAAAATGCCAAATGTAGGTTATTTGAAAATGCTAACAATGTATATTACTTCAAACTATTATTTTAACTATCTACTAGTAGTAGTAAAACAGTGGTTACTATATTCAAATTATAAGTAGTATAAATAAGTGAAATAAATACTTATTTGTATGTGTGTCAAATATATGGTAGAGTGTGGAATGTATTATTTATTGATTTCATGTACTCTATAAACATTATTATTGATATTAGTACCTACTACTAATATTTTTAGAATTCCCACGGGATCAGTTGTTGCGCAGGTGAAACCGTGGGTCGATGCTAGTGTTATAAATGCGAGCGTTTTTAAGAATCTATGTACTTATATATGTTTGTTACACTTTCACGCAAAACGGTGAAACCCCCTTTCAACCTCCACAACTTTTTTAACGGTTCTGTAATTTTTGCTCATGTCTGATACCTTACAGAAAATAGACTGTCCTACTAGGCGTAAGTCGAAAGCGAATCTATAATAAACGTGGCATTAACATTACTATTTACTACCAAAACTTGGTTCCGATTGGTTGTAGTGCAATGTGGAAGATATTCCAGGGAACTTCTCGAAAATCAACAGAATAAGCTCGGCGGTTAAGGTTTAATGAAGTATAGTATATATGTCGCAGTAAGATAGAAAAAGCCGTAACATAGTTATATCCCTAGGGATATAATTATATGCCGTAACATAGTTATAGGAAAGCGATTCATTACTATCTCACTAGTATTATAGTTATAAAACGGTCCAAGTTTAGTGATATACTTATATTACTAGATTAAGTTTAGCGTGAGTGAGTGTGCAGCGTTCTTGTAAAAAATCCAATATACAGTGTTCTACTAAAAGATGTGCCTGTAAGAAGCATTCAGTGCTGTGAAATTCTAGATGTCATGATATTTCACTTCTTGTCTGAACAAAAATTAGAAATTACTTTTAATGTTTGATTAGTTTTAATTGCATTTTTAATGTCTAAATTCCAAAAAACATGGTTATTTTAATTATAATTGAAATTACTTTAATACGTGTAATTACGTGTTAATGTTACAAAATATTGTAAATAACTGCAGAATACATAATGTAGATTTTTTAATAAAGATAAAACTAATTTATTATACCAATTTCTATTTAATTCTATGATAGATTTCTATTTCACTAAACTTAATCTAGTAATATAATTATATCACTAAACGTAGACCGTTTTATAACTATATTCCTAGTGAGATGGTAATGAATCGCTTTCGTATAACTATGTTACGGTATATAATTATATCCCTAGGTATATAACTATATAACGACTTTAACTATCTTACTGCGACATATATACCAATTTAATTGTGACTAGATGATGTGATTACCCTTCACAGGACACTAAAAAGGGAAAACTTTTTGCTAAAAAATAGAACTGCCTTCCTTACCTTTATCTATTTTCAATTTTATTGTATAGATTTCAACAAAGATAAAATAGAAGTTATTTTCTACTTTTTTACTTTTTAGAGTGAGGAAGTCGGTTCTATTTTTTGGCAAAAAAATTTTATTGCGTTGAGGGTTAATAAGACTTTGTTTTATTGCCGTCAAAAATATACGTATGTATATTCTGCTGGTTACAGTGAGGTAAATTGGCGTTGCATAATATTATTATCGCTTATAAACGAACAAAGACAAGAGGGGACCGGAGCGAAACGTCACATCTTTTGTCCTAATTATCTTGTTTAATGCAGCTGTTATTTTTAACGCTTATTAACATTAATATATTATTAATTTTAAGAAAGATAACTTTAGACTTGTTGGATGTTATTCATGAATGGAGTCTTGTACCTATTCTTAACTTTTTCTGCACTGTCTGTCTGTCTGTCTTTGACAATACTGTCAGGGACCTTATTATTTATTATTCATAGAAAACTATAGCCTAGCCTAACATTACAGTCAGGACCAATTCGTTAGACAGTTTACATGCAATACAATATTTTATTTTTCATTTCGATTACAATTTACAATGTCATATTTTTATCTTTATATAAATAGTGTCAAAAATAATTAATATAATATTACATCAATCGCTCAGAATATTCCGAGGGTATTACTAGAATCTTTAATTTACAATACGTCCCCACTTTCCATCATTAGTCCTCTCCTTATCCCGTTCCCTTACTTCAAGCTGGCGCGGCATCTGCGACACTTTGATGTCGTAGATGTTCATGGGCGGTCAGTCGCTTAACACCACCGCATGCTCCACTTGCCTGTTCAAGCATAAAAAAAACAACACCCAATCTATACTTAAATTATTTATATATATGACTAATCCTTCAAACAAATAAATACTTGATTTGATTTGGTCATTACAACTACGCAGTCACATTTTATCTTAGGACACGGCTACTACATTACTGTTAGTTAAACCACGTTCCCCCTATAAAATGCACTTAATACGTGCTACACTTTCCTTGCGTTTTATTTACATTGTTTCACTTGATATGTAGATTAGTAAAACGTACTAGCCCATCTATATACATAATAGGTGGAAATTTCGAGACCGATGACAATACATTCGAAATGAAGGAGGAATATATCAAACTGTTATATATATTATAGCCTGTAAAATATAGCCTATTTTACTCGTGGATAATGTAGCTTTTGAATAGTGAAAGAGTTTTTAAAATCGGCCCAGTACTTTTTGAGTCTATTCAACACATCACTATATATATTCTACGTCTACCAATTACCGTTATATTAATAACGGTAATTAATATAACGGTATTGAGGAAAAAATTACGAAAAAAACACGATCCTTAATATTTATTTATTTTTTGAATTTTTTGTTAGCTTAGTAATAGGATCCCTTTTTTACGTAAATACGTACGAATTATAAAAATGATCCCCAAATGGTATTATTTGTCATACATATGGATACATGATGGTATCATCAGAAAAAAAACAATACGTGCATTGATGTATACAGTACGAATAAATTATTTGTAGGAATTGAAAAAACTGCTATTTTAACGAACATAGTAAATTTGCTCTTTACAAATTACAGATAAATTACCGGAACAAGTTTACATAAAGTTATCGAATGGCATATATCTGACAAATAGAATAATAATTTTTAATATATTTTGTACGTGTCATTTGCATTTTGATTATCGACACATTTTTTTATGTAGCTAAGAATAGCACAGATTATGCATGCTTCTTCTATTCTTGTGTCTTTTGTTTCTTAGACACAATAACGCAATTCGAGTGCTTTGAAGAAACATTAACAAACATTTTAGATATAGAATTCAAAATCGTGTATTTACTTATAAGTTTTACGGCAAATAGGAAAGGCGTTTTGATCAGACTAATGTCATATGAAAGCTTTTGAGGTCTGAATAAGGGTTGAATCTTGGTTTGTCGTAAAACCTTATAAGCAAAACGTTCATAATAGCATATTGTTTTCTTATTATGTTACAGTGTTCATAAAACAAAAAAAATGCCAAAAAATAGAACCGACTTCCCCGCTCTTAAAAGTAGAAAATAACTTTTATTTCATTTTTTTTTATTTCTTTTTAGTGTCCTGTGAAGGGTAATCACATCATCCAGTCACAATTCAGTTCATATATACATCATTAAACCTTAACCTCAGAGCTTATTCCGTTGATTTTCGAGGAGTTCCCATGAATATCTTCCACATGGATGATCAGACTTGAACCAAATTTCTATGGGACCACACTGGAACTCTATGGTCCATAAACGCCGGAGATACATAAAAAAAATACGGTCGAATTGATAACCTCCTCCTTTATTTTAAAGTCGGTTAAAAAGCATTCCCTTTTAATTTAATCAAACAAAACAGTTATCCTAACATTTGGTTGGCATTTAACGTGTCTCTAAGCTAAAAAACTCCTTAGACGATAAATTTGCACTGACGTAATATTATTTTTTGTCCGTAATATTGCGTAGTGCACGTGACAGTACCAAAACGACAAACGTGTATAATACGAGGTGCGAAATGACGATCGGTGACGTCGAAAATTGACACAATTCACATTTAGATGAGATCAGTATTATAAAAAATCAGTTATTGCTTGTGCACGACGTGAATCCACATAGTTTTTACTACGATTACAAGATAGGCAAGAAAAAGATGTATACTTGCTATCCTTACTCCCTTAATATTATAAATACGAAAGTATCTATGTCTGTCTGTTTGTCGATCTCTTCTTCACGTCTAAACCACTGAATGAAATTTTATACAGAGACTCTGAGCTCTGAGCTCTGCGGTCTCACGGCTTCCGTAGGATTTTCTGGATAAAAATTATCCTATGTCATTCCGGGGGTTTCAAAGAATCTCTGTAAAAAATTTCATCCAAATCGGTCCTGTAGTTTCAATAAAAAAAAAAACAAAATAATCTTTCCTCTTGATAATATTATAAAATCTATACTAATATTATCAAGAAGAAAGATGTAATGTTTGATATCCGACCAAGGACACAAGATTTTATCCTGGAAATCCCTCAGAAATGGGAGATATTTGCGAAGCACAACTAGTATAATATAAAACCGTTCTTAATATGTTATATATATGAACATGTCCTATTATTTTTCTAAATTCCCGTCTCCATCCTTGTCCATCATAAGTCCGATTAGAAACATTTGTGTTTTTGTATGTATGTATGAAATGTTTTCACACAAAAACTACTAGACCGATTTAAAGAATCTTCACCATGCAAGCAGAGCAGAGTAGCGTGAAGCTGCGTCTTAAATCTAGTATTCTATATTCTGTTTATAAAATTGTTATGTAAAATTGTTTGTCGTGACCATTAGCCAAGCTATAGATGCTAGAATTAATTAATAATTTATCATCCTGCAATACTTATAAATAGCACAACAAATAAGAATAAGATCATAACACGAATTAAAAACGATATCGATTTATCGATATCTTTAAAAAGATCTTTTGTACATCTCTTTCAATTTCCAAAAACAAAATAAAAATATAAAGGTGATCTCCGCGGCTTAGGGATGTTTCCACACCGCCAACTTCCAGATCAAGGGCTGCCATTAAGACATTTTGTCAGAAAAATCTCAATAATGGAAATCAAATCCGATACCCTTCGATCTGTAGTCAAAGATGCAATCACTAGACGAGGAAATCATTTATAAAAACAGCTATATAAATAAACAAAAACAAAACATTTATTTTCGGTATTCACGTTAACCGTTCTAATCTAAAAATTATTCAGAAAGTGGTCTTAAGGTCCTAGAGCAAGATGTTTTGATAATCTAAAACATTCCTTTCATTCTTGGTTTACTTAATAAATGTAGGTTTATTAAAAAAACGGCTAAGTGCGAGTCGGACTTGCGCACGAAGAGTTCCGTATATATCCGCCTGGTGAGAGACAGACAGACAGCGGAGGCTTAGGAATAGGGCTCCGTTTCTACCTTTATTGTAAATGAAATGGAATTACTTTAATCACAAATACACACAACAACAACACAATAAAACATCACTTAAACAGGTATAACTAATACTACTATACTATGTAGAATTTTTAACAAACATTGTTTTATTTAGAAGCTACCTGATATCTAGCATAAAAAACAGGTGTGTGAATGTGGCATTTGTGATAAGGCGAGCTACTCAGCATTTGCCACTCCGCAACCCTATCAAACACCTTTAGTCTAGTAATATAATAAAATTTAAGACTTTGTTTATTTGAACGCGCTTATCTCAGGACCTACTGGTCCGCGTAAAAAAATATGTTTTTATGTTAGATAGACTAAAAACTAAAGGCTTATAGGCTAATAACATTGTGATACGGGAGCCATGCCGCGCGGGAAAGCTAGCATGGATATTCTAATGTAATACTTGCTTGTCATTTGTTCCTTATTTAGCTGAAAAAACGTAAATATATCAAAAATAAACTAAGTCAACTTAGAAATTCACTAAATAACTTACTTTACGCAATCTAAGTACATATCTTCTGAGTTTTTAAGTTACATCGTTTTGAATATTCTGGTCTTCGCCGATCTATACTAACATTATAAAGAGAAATGATTTGATTTTTTATTTGTTTCTTTGAACAGCCTCCGAAACTACTGAACCGATTTGAAAAATTCTTTAACCATTGGAATCTTATATTATTATCCCTGATGAACAATAGGCTTTATTATAGGTGTTATGACATTTTGCTACGGGAGCGAAGCCGTTCAACTAAACTTTTATACAGGATAACTGGTCGTAGTGCAAAAATGATTAAAGAAGGATAAAATTTATGATATGCATGCTATAATTAATCATTTAGCATAGAATTCCCCATAATAAATGAATGCAAAACAGAATGTTTTATATTAAACCAGCTGACCGTAGTCGCGTCGCATGGCTATTCTCAATGCCCTTTTTATGTATAGTTTTAAGGTTTTTTTTCAAGTCAAAGTAGGCAAGTGGGGCATGCGGTTCACCTGATGTTAAGTGACTAACCGCAGCCCATGAACATCTGTAGATGTTCATGGGCTCAAGATGTCGTAACATCAAGCGTCGTAGATGCCTTTCCAGCTTGAAGGAGAGGATTAATTTTATTTCTATTGTTATTAAGTACTACTGGTGCATAAAATAAAGTGTTTATTCATTCATTCATTTAATGTCGCCAGACGATGGGGGCGCGAGTTGACTAGCTGATGTGCTAAGGGGGCAGTGTAATGAAAAAAGTTATAATTTTCGGTAAATTTGAGAACATAATATCTTGATTTGGTACTTTTTTGGAATCAAGGAGGGCAGCTCCACTTGGCATGTAGCACGTGTATTCGCGATCCGAGAAAAAATCTCCGAAATAATTTAATTTCCTTTTTTTCGCTTACATGATGAAGATGTAAAAGATAAATTACCAAAAAAATACGGTCGAATTGAGAACCTCCTCCTTTTTTAAAGGCGGTTAAAATGTAAGCGGACAGGGACTGACCTTTGTCAATTTTTAACCACGACAAAATTGGAGATTGGGGGTTGAATAAACATAAAAAGTGTTAATATCGAAGCTTCTGATGATCCCAAACAACTCTTCGTGATTGGTCTCATTATACGAATTTGCTGTTAATCAATTGTTATAATTTCATGGAAATCAGGCATTCCGTGCATTTCATCATTATTTCGATTTGCTACAGTTAAGTGACATTAATGATTCGATTATATAACGATCCATTCAGGACCTAACAATAGTGAATAATAATAATTATTAGAAAATTTATTTCGCGATTACGTTTATTATAGGTGTTATGGAATAAACGTACGAAACACAGCGCAATACTATTTCACGCCGGTCTTCTGCTGGGGGGTGGTACTTACACCGGTGCGAGCTTGGCCCAATCCTTCAATGCTCAGCTCCCACTCTTTTATTGCTGCAGATGTTATGCAGCAGGATTACCCTCTGTCGCCTCTTACGGGCAGAAATGGGGTGGCGACACATTCTAACCCGTCGCCACACGGGTAACTATCCTGTGACGAAAGAAAAAAAATGCAACACTCCTACAAGCATTTAAAATTGCCAAACTGCTAAATAAATATTATTGTTAATATAATTAGAAAAATATATGTAAAAGTATTTTGAGTGCACCACAGATAAATAATCTTAATTAAACATTGCTAACCATTTATTTAACCAAAAGAATTTTCTGAATATTTTAAAAGCAAAATAAACCGGTTGCAAATAATTTAGGATTGCTGATTTATTGTAAACATGCAATTACTTTGGTTACGGTTTATACACTGACCAAATTTTAACCTTCGACTCTAGTAGTGCCATTATTTTATGATACAGTAGGCAAGCGGAGCATGTGGTTCACCTGATGTTAAGTGACTAACCGTAGCCCATGATCATCTTCAATACCAGCGGGCAACACGTCTGCGAACACGGGTTGCCCGCTTGAAGGAAGAGGAGGGGATAAGAAAAGGATTAATGGTGGGAAATTGGGAGAGGCGTAGAACAGGATGGGAATACATAGCCAAAATGAGACAAAAGGGAGATAATATTTTTCGAATAAATGTATGTGTCCATTTCCATTCCGCCCAAACGGATGAACCGATTTTGACATGCGAGGTGATGTTGGATTCGTTAGAATTGTAGTAGTGGCATAGGGTATATATATTTTCATAACGACGCTTGCAAATCAAAAAACGAGGGAGAGGAACTGATTTTTATCATAGATTAAATAATGATTTTTTTAATACACATTAATTAATTAAAATTGTTTCTCTTAAATACTTCTTTGTACCCATACTTGATGGAAAGTGCTCGAAGCTTCTAGATAGAAGACCTAGTATTTCGTTTCGTTGTGGACTACAAATTACAATGTTATGTTGCAGAAAAAAGAAATATTTTTAAAGTTATTTGCTATAGAAAAAAGCGGTGCCCTTCGGTTTTAACTAGCTTTATACTAGTTGTAGATATTTAACAATAACGCGTTATTTAGAAAAGCAATTGCCACTGTTACCGGAGTTTTGCGCTATCGAATAGATAGACTAGCGTTACAGTGACTCGGAAATAAAGACTCGACTATAAAAAGACATTTTTACTACTACACTTTATGTATAGAAATTTCTGGAATTCTAACAAGGAAGAGGAAGCATACACGTTACAATGCACCCAAAAAAACAAAAACGGCGAGGTACAGGGCATTGACATAAGCCGAGTTCAAAACACCAATATTTCGTAAGTCCAATATCCCTGTTAACTTGGGAGAGCATTAGTTTCTGAGCCAAAAATAGAAGATAATACCAGTTCTTGGTCTTTTATGAGGCATTCGTAAGGCTTTTTGCGGTAATTTAAATTCACTGCAACGTCACTTTGAATAACTTTGCAATTCTTGAGGGTAATTAAAATTCTTCAGGTTTTGCCAGAAATACATTGAATTCTTAAGTTATATTCTTTGATTTAGTTAGTTTTATCTTCGGTGTGAAATAGTAATTAAGGCTTATTAAGGCCCGGTTTCAGTTAAGGACCGCACGTCATAGTATAAAATATACGTAACGAATAGTTTTCATTATCTAATAACGAGCGGTTAAATAATCAACCATTCGATCACAAATATTTGGTGTTATGTTAACGCTACGTTTATTATAAATACGAGCGGATGCCTATTCAATTCAAAGTTCAAACAAAAAAAAAATCAAATCTTTTCTCTTTGTTATATACTACCTGATTCGCCCAGCGTCACCGTATAATAGTGTTACATATATAGCTTATATTATTCGTGGATAATGTAGCTTTCGAATGGTAAAATAATTTTTAAAATTGGTTCACTACTTTTTGAGCTTATTCAAACAAACAAACTGTGGAAGATGGTATTCCTTCAACGAAAAGGGAGGATCCTCGACCAGCCCGACCCACTGGACTGGCCGGCCGTCAAGCAATAATTCTGCCACCACTGTGCCTGACTTTATGTAGTAACTTCATGTAGTATTAAGTAGTACTTAAAAAATGTCTTCTTTACCTACTAATGTTGTAGTAAATAAAGCATTTCATTATGAGTGTACATTATCTGTATTGTTTCTTTCCAGTAACGATCCCAATCCTAAGCTTCGGCATGGTGCAAAACTGGTTGTCCCCCATGATCATGTATTAGTTTAAAAAATGTCTTCTTTACCTACTAATGTTGTAGTAAATAAAGCATTTCATTATGAGTGTACATTATCTGTATTGTTTCTTTCCAGTAACGATCCCAATCCTAAGCTTCGGCATGGTGCAAAACTGGTTGTCCCCCATGATCATGTATTAGTTTAAAAAATGTCTTTTTTATATACTTATGTGGTGGTAAATAAAGCATTTCATTATGAGTGTACATTATCTGTATTTTCCTTCCAGTAACGATCCCGCTCCTAAGCTTCGGCATGGTGCAAGGCTGGTTATCGCCCATGATCTCCGTGCTGCAGTCTCCCCAGGGCCCGGCTCCGGAACCCTTCAGCACCAGCGACATCTCCTGGATGACGTCTGTCACGTACATAACTGCGATTATAGTGGGCGCGCCGATGGGGCACCTGACTGATCGGTATGGGAGGAAAGCTATGACGTTGATCACTACGTTGTCTCTGATTGTAAGTATTTAGTTATAGCTGAGCTCCGAGATGAACTATCGATGACAATATAATAGTAGTAATAAAATTCTTTATTGTACTTTTAAAATAAAGAAAAATGACAACAAACAGAGCAGCAGATAGGAGAATTACAAAAGGCGGCCTTATAGCTAGCAAGCTATCTCTACCAGACAACCACAAAAGTAGAGGAAAGCTGTGTCAGAAGAGAAAAATGGGTGGCGTACAAAAAGAAATTTGTGAAAAACAAATGTTAATAATGACAAAATGAATAAAAAATACAGGTTACATATAATTAATTTAAATAAATAGTAAATACATTTTTATTTATAATTTTTTTCTAATTTACTTTTTACTTTTATAGATTTCAACAAAAATAAAAGTTATTTTCTACTTTAAAGAGGGAGGAAGTCGGTTCTATTTTTGGCAAAAGTTATGAATGTCTATAGGCAACGCGAGTGGGTGCAATATCTTGATAAATTAGAAAAAAATATAAAAAATATATTTTCATCGATAATACAATATTATGCTTATGCTTAGTTTGCTATGTTTTAGTTATTTGTTAAAAACATCGCACTGAATTCATTAAAAGAGGATTGCCGGAAATATCGAGATTTATTGTTTTTATTGTTTATATCACATTCGTATTATAATATTTTCCATACTGGATTATTTCGTATCGAGATTATAATAAATTGTTGTACGAAGGTCGAAGCAAGGCTGTATCGACTAATAACAACTTAATTATGGGTTTTTTCATCTTAGGTACAAACAAATTCTATTAGCGCAATGGATAGAAGATTGTTTTTTTTTTACATTTGAATCATCCCCATCTCGTTCCATACTAAGAAAAGCACTATGGAAACTAGACAACTAAGAAACATACTTAAAATTTTTTTTTGTTAATAAATACATACATACTATAGATAAATCAACACCCAGACCGTAGAAAACTACAATCATCACACTCACCACATCATAATTTTCTACTTTTCGTGGGAATCGAACCCACACCAACATCCACTGCGCCAATCGGGTCGTTGTTATATATAGCCTATAAAATAGCCTATGTTACGTGGATAATGTAGCCGTCGTATGGTGAAAGAATTTTTAAAATCGTCCAGTAGTTTTTGTTTTCAACAAAAAATGTTTTCCTCTTTATAATATTAGTGTAGAAAAGACGAAGCAGGAGGAAGTATGTTTTTTGGTGCTCCGATGCAGATGTGGTGTACAGTCCGTTGATCCGACGCAACTTCTTAATGGCAATACCGTCGTTACCATAAAGGCACACGGGGCGTGTGCTCATCCTCAGGGGGCCCCCAAGAAACAGCATTGCGAATTAACATAATTCATGGTGAATTCTTTGTTTCATTCCTCATTCATAAGAGTAGTAGCCGGCGACTACCATCGAGTTCGTTTTTGTCAAGCCATCTAAAACAGTTTTAGTGATCTCATAAAAGACTTTTTGCGCGCAGAGGTCAATGCCACTAAGCGTTCACCCATCAACAAACTAACCGCGCATTACTTTACTTCACTGTAAACTATAACTTATTATTAATACAATTCTTACTTAATATTATCAATAGTAGTATAGAAGTAGCTCTGGCTCTCCTCTTTACGCCTAAACCACTTAACAGATTTAGATGAAATTTTGTACAGTGATTGTTTGAAACCAGAGAAACAACATAGGATATCTTTCATCCCAGAAATGAAAAGATCCGTAGCGTTCCTGAAACTAGAAATAATCGGTAACTAGAAATAAATAACAGTATTGTAACTTGTCTTATAATTTTTAAACGCAACTACATTCATCATTACAATATGTTATTATATTTCTTGCGTTAAACAAAAAAACATTCTTAGATTATATTAGTACTTTACGTGTATTGTAGGACGATACATTATCACCTGTAGGCTATACATGTGTATAGTTAATTATCCTCACATTTTACATTGTATGATAATAATAGTAACATAAGCACAGTAACAAACATGTTATTTTATACAATTTGTATATTTATAATATGAAAATTACAATAGTATATTCTAAAACTGTAGTTATTGAACAAACTAGGTATTTTGTTATAATAAAAGTATATTAGTATTTTTATGTGTGTATTTTAACGTGAGTGTTTTCCATATTTTTAAAAAATGCTTTTTAACGGATTTTAAATACGGCGTTGAAAGAAGTTGTTCTAGATATTATTACTAATTTACTATCGACCGGTGAAATATTACAGGGTGTTTATTTTTTGCAAAATAAATGAGTTCGATTCCGGGCTCGCTATTGTAAAAAAAAAATAATTGATGCAGGTTATATTTTTTTCAAAATCAGCCTACAGACTTTTATCATTTTTTGATATTCCTCATAATTTAGGATTTGGCTCTGAAACTTATTTCAACAATTCCTGTATAATATACGCATGTCGAATTTAAACAAATTTCCTATATACAAAGAAAGAAGAGATAATAGATAATAATAAATGTAATTGTACTAAAATAAAGAAATTACTCACATAAAGGCCAAAAAACAACGGAAAAGCTAAGGAAACAAACAGGTGTAATTGATCTAAAAGAATTCAATACAAAAACGTTTAGCAAATGTAGCACAATAGTTGTATTGTCCAAGTTTTTACTGCGGAGATATAAAAAGCTAGGCTCGCGGAACAACCACCTTCCTTCCTAAATAGATGCTATTGTTGAAGATTGTGGTAATTTCTATAATATTTTCTTTGGACGATCATCTAACTAAAGAAATATATGTTTTGTTGATCTTTATCCATTTAAACATTAAGAAAATACTTAATACGTATGGAATGATATTTGATAGTGATCTTAAATATATTTTTAGTATGGTTGAGTGAATACCGAAGTTTAGAACATAACTTCTCGTACATACACATACCCGACAAAAAATGATAAAGGATAAGATAAATAAATACCTTTTGCATAAAATATGAAAAAGGTCTTAACAGACAGAGGGACAATGTAGTGAAATGAAATGAAATGAAATAAATATGCAATAGAGTTATTGCACACACAAAGAAGAGAAATAAAAACACAGAAATAAAATAAAAGCAATAGGCGGCCTTATCGCTACTAAGCGATTCCTTCCAGGCAACCCCTAAGACAGGAATAATAGCAATTACAAAATATCCTATAAGGGTAGCATTTTCTCCTTCGGAGGTAAAGAAGCCTAAAAAGTGGCATGTACTGAGAAAACTCCACCTATTTAAAGATTTTATTTAACAAAATCAAAAATCGTTAATTGATAAAAAAAATCAATAATTAATTTTCAGGTCAGAAAAATTGTCTCTCATTGACAATTATTTTCCATATTATCCGATCAGAATATCATCAATCAATAGTTATTAAAGTTGTGTATCCTTTCCAGATCTACTGGCAAATTAAGCTAGTGTGCCTCCGCCCATGGGCGCTCATCCTGGCCCGGGCGATCGCTGGCATCCCCTGCTCTGCGTGTTACATCGTCCTGCCTATATACTTGAAGGAAATCAGTGATATTGATTTGAGAGGCGCGCTGGGGTCTCTACTTATTTTAAACAGGTATTCTTACTAATCCAAAGTATACATATTATAAATGCGAAAGTTAATCTGTCTGTGTGTATCTTCTTCACGCTTATGCCATTGAACCGATTTGGATGAAATTTTGTTTAAATAAGTATTGTTTGACTCCTGGGCTTGGAGAATGACATAGGACAGCTTTTATCCCGGATTTCCTACTATAACGAGAGATATACGAGGGCAGAGTTCGTTATTATTATATTTTGATTTATTTTTGTTTAAAATAGCTTTATAATACCGTAGATCGGAGTTATGTTAAACCATTGAAACTTAACAAAATAAAAACAAACGAAACATTTTGACTTGATTGATTGACTTGTTATTTTACTAAAAGCAAAGAATACTAGGTTATGTTTTGAATTGTGACCTAAAAAGTTATTATAATTAAAACATTTTAACGGTAATAACCGGACGATGCATTCATCATAGACAAACATTAAATTCTAACATTAAAACACCGTTCGCTTTTTTGGTATTTGCTAATTTTTGACCTCAATATTATACGCTTGAGGATCAAGGATTTATTGAATTTTTGTCTTATTTACATGCTTATAAATGCTGATTTACCTAATTTAAATGAGATCTATGCACTGGCTCGCTCAGTTTACAATATTGTCACAGATATACGAATAAATCATATCTATAGCAATATTGTAAACTGAGCGATCATTTAATATACTGAATATTTAAGTATTAACTTCTTTATTAATAAGGCATTGTTTTTAGAAGTTCAAGCCTACGATTTTGAGTAACTTAGATTTAAAATGTCCAAAAAAGATAATAAAAACACAAAAATACAATAAAAAAGTGTATCATATAAAACAATGTGAGTTTCGTTGTATTATACGATAATTTCTAAACCACTCTTGCGTGGTGTTTCACAGGGAGTTGTAAAGGGTCTCCACTCTTATATATGATATGTAAATGATAAATTTCAGGAACATCGGTTATTTAGCAAGCTACGTGTTTGCGGACCTTCTGCATGTGTCCACGATGCTGTGGATGGGACTACTTGTGCCTACCGTGGTTTTCTTCATCTTCCTCGTCATGCCTGAGACTCCTGAATTCCTTGTTAAACAGGGAAAAGTTGACGTAAGTTATTAATATTATTGTGTTTGTAAGAATTCTTGTAAATTTTAATAACTAATGAGCAAAAATCTGATACTAAAAATAAATCAATTCGGTATGTCACAATATGTGGGACAACTATGTCCCACTATGACTTGATACTAATCAAGTCCCTGCTTTATATTTTATCTGTCTTAAAATACACCTACCTCATAAAGTATGTATCGATTCTATTTACTTTACATACATAGACCAAATATGAAGCGTTTTTGTTTCTCCCTTTGTTTCTCTCTTATCTTCCAATCTTTCCTATCTGAAATCATACTTTGGCAATTTTAAATAAATATAATACATTATTGCAAAAAACTGTTTTTTCTTCAGGAAGCCAAAAATGTTTTGGCGTGGCTTCGAGGTGTGAGCATTCTAGATCGTGGAGTGGAACAAGACATCGACAATATTGTAAAAGTTGAGAAACAGACGAAAGCTGATCCTAAGTCAGTCTGGAAGATTATATGTAAGTAATCTGTGTAAATAATTTTTACCATCTTTGGGTATATAGACCTCTTCAGTCCCTATATACGAGAAGTACATTAATTCTTTTAGTTCCACTAATTAATCAATTTATTGCCTTAGGTAAAATAGTCTTTAAAACCAGTATTCCAAAAAGCTTTTTTTTAAAAATACCTTTCCCCAACTCACATCACACTCACATTTAAAGAGCATGAATTTTTTTTGTTTCTTTTTTTTATAAATGTAGTAGTGAATTGAGTCTTAATTCTGAATATTTTTTTCATTTAAGTCCTCAATTATGACCATTATTTGTTTTCAGGGAATGACAAGCCCACCTTCAAAGCGTTCATAATAACCGTCATCATCAAGATAACTCAGCAGTTCGACGGCTACCTCATAGTCCTCATCTACGCCGGCTTCGTCACCGAACGAGCCGCTGAAGCCATCAGCCTCAAGCTCAGCCCTAACAAGCAGGTCATGCTGATTGGATTGGTCCAACTTCTGGGGTCCATAGTAGCCACGTGTATAGTGGAAAAGACTGGAAGAAAGGTGAGAAGCTTAAAATATTATATTAATCTTATATATTATATAGTAACAACACTTATAACTCGAGATCTGCTGGACCAATACGGCAAAAAATTCGTAGGGACATATCTTAGAACCAGGAGAATGATATAGGATACTTTTAATCCCGAAAATCCCACGAGGACGCGCTGTATACGCGGCCGAAACCGCAGGGCATAGCTAGTTGTATATAAGAAGCAGTCCGAGTTGTTGAAGCCATCAGCCTCAAGCTCAGCCCCAACAAGCAGGTCATGCTGATAGGTTTAGTCCAACTCCTGGGATCCATAGTAGCCACGTGTATAGTAGAAAAGACTGGAAGAAAGGTAAAAAGCTTGAAATATTATATTAATCTATATATATATATATATATAAAAAGACGGGTTTGTTACAACAATTATAACTGAGATCTGCTGGACCAATTCGGCAGAAAATTCGTAGGGAGATAGCATGGAACCAGGAAATAGGATACTTCTTCCCCGAAATCACATAGGAACAGGCTATATGCGTGTAGGTGAACCCGCGGGGCACAGTTAGTGATATTTAAGAAGCAGTTCGACATGCTGAAGCCGTCAGCTAAAAGCTCAGTCCCAATAAGCAAGTCTTGCTGATCGGTTTGGTGCAACTCTTAGGATCCATAGTAGCCACGTGTATAGTAGAAAAGACTGGAAGAAAGGTGAGAGGCTTAAAATATTAATGATATATTAGAAGAAGTCGAAGTTGCTGAAACCATCAGCCTGAAGCTCAGCCCCAATAAGCAGGTCATGCTGATCAGTTTGGTCCAACTCCTGGGATCTATAGTAGCCACGTGTATAGTGGAAAAGACTGGAAGGAAGGTGAGAACCTTAAAATATTATATTAATCCATATATATAAAACAAAGTCGGGTTTTTTATAACACTTATAACCCGACATCTGATGGACCAATTCGGCAGAAAATTTGCTGTATAAATAAATTAGCGGCCAACCAGATAGCTTGGAACCAGGAGAAGGACATAGGATACTTCTTCCCCGAAATCACATAGGAACGGGCTATATACGTGTAGGTAAACCCGCGGGGCACAGTCAGTGATATTTAAGAAGCAGTTCGAGATGCTGAGGCCATCAGCTAAAAGCTCAGTCCCAATAAGCAAGTCTTGCTGATCGGTTTGGTGCAACTCTTGTGATCCATAGTAGCCACGTGTATAGTGGAAAAGACTGGAAGAAAGGTGAGAAGCTTAAAATATTAATGGTATATTAGAAGCAGTCGGAGTTGCTGAAGCCATCAGCCTAAAGTTCAGCCCTAATAAGCTAGTAATGCCGATTAATCTGGTAGAACTCCTGGGTTCCATAGTAGCCACCTGTATAGGCACTGAAAATCAGTGCTGTGGCTTAATGCCACAAAAAATCCTGAGTGGTATCCCTTTTTGACACACACCGCAACCTCATCAATAAAAATTTACGTGTTATAATATATATCTTTTTGTTTGTAAATGTGTTGTTGATGTTCTTTCCTGTATACATGTAATTGTGTGTCTTAATAAATGTTTCTTTCTCTCTTTCTTCTTTCTTTCTATAGTGGAAAAGACGGGAAGGAAGGTGATTTTAATGACGTCCTAATGTAGATAACCAAGCTGTTCGAACGCTACATTATAGGCGAGTCCCAGGCTAGTCAGCATGACTGCGTCACCTAGGCTATGTTGTAGCCTCTTGCATTATGGAACGGACTGGAAGAAAGTTGAGATAGTTTAGATATTGGTGCTTAAAAATAATATCGACTTAGTTTAGGTGATGATGATCAAATAGATCTGTGTTATCCGAATGAATCATGATATAAAATATATTTCGACCTAACATCGATTTTTCCCGAGTGGCGACGACACCCCATTTCTATCGTGGGTGTCGTAAGAGGCGACAGATTGTAATTCTGCTGCATTACATCTGCAGCAATAAAAAGTGGTAGCCGAGCATTGCACAATTGGGCCAAGCTCGCACCGGTGTATTTACCACCCCCCCTGCAGAAGACCGGCGTGAAACAGTATTGCACTATGTTTCGTACGGTGAGCGGGTGCCCGGCGGCCTGTATTCCCATACCATTCCTCTCCCGTCCAGTTCTACTCCTCTCCCAACTTCCTATCATTAATCCTCTCCCCTTTCCTTCAAGTCGGCAAGGCTGGCAACACTTATGTTGCAGATGTTCATGGGCTGCCGTCAGTCACTTAACATCAGGTGAATACGGCTATTCGCTAGGTGCAAAGTAGGTGGAGGGGAACCGTGAATCGACCGCAGCGCACACCGTGTCACAAAAAGCAACCTACAGCGGACCATTTGTCACTTTTTACCATTTATTTCTTTAATCAAATAATATAGACAATATTTTTATTGATATAGATTTAAGTAGAAAACTATTAAATTACGATATACCATTGGAAATAATTGTTTGTTTATTGTTTTTCGTAATGACAGTAAGCTATTTGAAATTTCTAAGTCCGCTGTAATGGCAACCGCTAGTTGGCGTTGCCAATAACATAAAAAAAAACAAAAACACTTATATACAATCGGGTGCCTCCACACTATGATACCCTGTGTTGTGGGAAATAAAAGATATTTCCTTTAATCGACCCCATTTCTTCCAGCTACTCCTCGTATCGACGTCACTAGCAGTGGGCGTGGGCATGCTGGTGCTGTCGGGCTGGTTCTACGCCACGTCGCTGGGCGCGTGGCTGCCGGGCTGGCTGCCCGTGGCCGCCATGTGCTTATGTATCTTTGCTGACGCTGCAGGCTTCCAGCCGATATCGTATATCATTATCACCGACTTGTTCACCTTCCAAGTGAGTAAATGTTTTTGACTGTGTTATTGTATAGGATACAAAATGCTGCTCGCATGCATATCCTATCCGTATACGAAATTTCATCAAAATCCATTCAGTAGTTGCGACGTAGATGTATGGATGTTTATGTGTCAATGACCTACGTCATATATCACAGGACACCTAAGATTAGTATAATAATTGTAAATGTTTTCTCGTATACTTTGTAACGCTGTGAAATTAAACATCATCACAGAGCTAAGATAAGACCCAAATAAGTCGTACATTAGTATAAGGGCAAATGATCTTAAATTGGAATTATTTTTTTTTACTTATATTAAAATCTCGATAACCACTTTTATCTTAATCTAGTGACCTATCAAATCTTGTTTTGAAATTTGCTAGAGAAGAAAATGATATAAATATTTGAATCATCAAATCAATTGAAATGGCTACTTCTCATCCTGCGAAATCGATCGAAAAGCTATTTTCTTTATAAAATTTTAACTTTATTGTGTGATTTGAAGCATTTAATTTTAGTATAATAAACAACATTCTCAGTTTCTATACAATGTATTTCTTATTTTCAGTTGCGCGGCACAGTATCATCGTTCGCGAACATTTGCGCAAAACTCAGCAACTTCGTACAAATGAAATGGTTCGCCAAAATATGCGAACTCATCAGCATTCACTGGACCTTTTTATTCTTCGCTCTCGTTTCTTTCTCAGCATGTGTGTATACTGTCGTGTCCTTCCCAGAAACTAGGCATAAAACTGTGGAGGAAATATATGCGAAACTTGAGAATAAAACTAAGAAAAAAGATGTTGAGAGCAGCACTGTTGCGTAATTTTTATTCTTTGCTGAGTTTGAGTTTTAGCGTGCGTGTTGTGCCTTAGTAAACATAAAGGTGAATATGAATTATTTGGAATTTAAACTGTGAAAACGATGTTGAGAGCAGCAAACTTGCGCTAAAGTTTGAAAAAGTTGAGGTTAAAGCCAAGAAAAAAGATGTTCAGAGCAGCAATTTTGCGTAGTTTTATTTTTTGCTGATTTATTGTTTTTAGCGTGTGTTTCATTGTGTTTTTTTTAGGAACTAGGAATGAACTGTGATGGAAATGTATGAGAAATATTAGGATAAAACTGGAAGTGTGCAGCACTGCTGGGTAATTTATATGTTTTGCTGTTTTTTTCACAGAAATATATATTTGACACACAAATTGTAATAAAAAGAGGGAAATACTTTTTAAAAGAAATTTCTGACACATGTACAAAGTTGGAAGAAACAGGGTAATTTTTCTACAAAATTGTTGGCAAACTACAAACGATACCGATCAATGGAAACAATAAATATCTCAAATTACATATTTAATGACTTTTTTAAAGATATGACTTATTTGAATTACCAGATTTTATTGTGTAGAATTTTAAAAAATATAAATCGGTATCACCGTTTTTATAGAAATATAGTGAGCAAAAAGTTGTTGCAGCAATTTTGCTCTTAACTTTTAGAAACTATGACATTTTATCAAAATCATTAGGCATTAGTGAAACATTAAAGTTTTATCGTATTATTTAAGTATTGTATGTTCGTTGACAATTGTATTTTTATCATGATTTTTTAACATTATATTTCGAGTGACTGCAACTTTAAAAGTTATTAAAATTATGATTTATTCTCGATTTAGCTAGTCATAAAAAATTAACTTCAAAAGTTTTTACCTTTTAAAGGTTCAAAATGCATATTCTTTATGAAAACTAATTGACCAGAAATAAAAATATGACGTGATAGGAAATATTTTTTTATAAAATAAATAAAACAATTGAATCAAAGTATTTAGAGCTTAATGCACTTAACATATTTTATTAAGATTGATATTGATTATGATAAAATGACATTATTTTGTGCCATTTTTATCAAAGGTTATTACAATAAGTAGATAGGTAACATTTCTAAAAATTTATTATTCTACATGAAGATATTTACAATAAGAAGAACATTATTAAAATTGTAATGACATTACAAAAAATGTTATCAACATTTTAACGCTATATAATTTTAATATATCAAGAAAATGTATAGTTTAGTAAACAGTAAAAGTCTAAAACCAGTAAAAAACTATAAGCGGGCTAATTATTATTGCTTCAATAACTATGTTTTTACATTCAATTCAATTTCATTTAAAATTCATTTTGTAGCATTTAAGTAACTGTAAATAGATCATAGCTAAGTTATAAATTGCGTGAATTTAATATTTTATGAATAGAAATAAAAATAGGCAAGTACTTAAATTATCGCTTAAATGTAAATACGTAACCTAATTATTGTAAATATATATTAAAATTGTGAGAGAAAATAAATGATTGAAATAATATTTATTTTTCATTTTTTTTAAACCAAATGAGTACAAAAAGAGTGTGTAAGTACAGATCATATATTTTTTTTTTGCATTTTTAGTATTTGTTGTTATTTCGGCAACGGAAGAACATAATTTGTGAAAATTTCAGCTTTATAGCTGGTTTAAGAGATACTGTCTGGTGACAGATAGAATAGACTTAGTAATAGAGACCCGTTTTTAACTCCTAAGAACCCTGAAAATCAGCAAAATCACCCACTTTCTGCTTATTTGTAAGTAAAAACCATACATAATTTTCGAAATTAATTTATAAACCCTAAAAACAATCGCTTCAAATTGATAATCATCATTTTTGTAAGTCGGTTATTATTTATCAAAATAAAGAAACTATTTTTCGAGTCAAAAAATATAACTTCGACTGCGTAAAATAATATCGTTAACATGATCTCATTGATGTGTGTGTGGGTGAAGTTAAATACCGCTAAATAAGTAATTTTTCCATTACCATTTTTGGATATGCGATTATTGCGAAGCCAAACAGTCAGAGCAAATATTATTGGACATAATTGCTATTATTTTAACAAGGCGTTATGCTTTTAGAACGTGTTTATGCATAATTCGTCTGTTTGATAAAAAATTAAGGATTAATACAAATTTTCATAAAAAATATTTTAAAGTAGTAGTTTTTGATCTACAAAAAATAATGTGAATTTATTTATTTTACAGAAACACAATACATACATTATTTTATAAACTAGCTGCTCTGCGCCTTCGCTCCCATGCGATAATGTCTATTTTACTCGTGGATAATGTAGCTTTCGAATGGTGAAAGAATTTTCATGTAGTTTTTGAGCCTTTTCATTATAAACAAACAAAGTTTTCATTTTTATAATATTAATATAGAATTGACTGTACAATGCAGGCAACAAGGGCATCAGTCATTTCACAAATGATGCAATCTTTTTTTTTAAATTCTCATTAGGGGTTAGATTCTGAGATTCTTTAAGAAGTAACAAAAAATAAGATTGTAGACTCAAATGATTACCTAATTGTAAATTTGATAAACCATAACCATAATCAAATATGACATATTTAGTACATTCCATGGTCAAAATCATGGGCAGGGGGGAAAGGCGAGGCCAAATGAAAACCTTAAAAACTCAATCACATACCTTGAAAGACGATGCTGTTTGGCTAAATATAAAATACATATATATATATATATATA
>LQNK01001181.1:272277-285427 GCA_001586405.1 Phoebis sennae | reverse complement strand
ACATGTAGCACAATTAGAAAGTGTACTAAATTAATTATATAAGAAAATGGCAGTATAGGTATAAGGTATCAAGGATAAAGGTTAAATTGTAAAAGTTTTGATATGTATAGACTAGTGTATAATTATGTAGAATTAAGATACATTCATCTTTGTAAAATTAAGAACAGTTATTGAAATAAATAATTAAAAGATATAAAAAGTCTCTGGACATCTCCAGAGGGGGCAGACAACACCCTGCGATGGCGGGTGCCTTTTAAAAAAAAAAAAAAAAAAAAAAACCTAACCTAACCTAACCTAACCTAACCTAACCTAACCTACCTACCTACCTACCTACCTATTACCTACAGTGCTTATTGCAATTTACAATTTACAATAAGCACTGAAAATATTAAAATACATAATAAAATTATAAAATAAATTTACGAAAGCAATTGTTCAACAACTTACCCAGTGGGATTATATGAACACAAATAAGTTTAAAATAATTAACCGCAATACTGTACTCGTGGCAATAATTCACTGATATATATTATATATGATACGGTGTCCACTTGTAGAAACGATTTTTCTAATTAAAAAGAAGGACCCGGCGCATACGCGCTCAAGCTTATATACCCCAGCTGGCCAGTATGGAGGAACCACAGATAACCTACTATGAATGACGTTTGAAATTGACAGTTTGACATCAGTTTAAAAATCGATATTGCATAGACTAAAAATGAGTTTAAACAGATTATATATACATAAATATTATTGATGCAAAGATAATTTATAACGTGTGATAATTTATAAATAAGTTAATTTATAACGTGTAACGTTACAACGTTACAAGTGACAGAGGTTTAAGCATATAAAATTTACTCGCTGTCTCAGTTATAGATGTAACTATGATGATAAATCGAAAGAAGAAATCCCTGATATAGAGGTTTACCTCGTCCCACTAACAGAGGTAATTCAGTGCCAAAGTGTTGGGACCTCATCATGAGTTCCAGTTATGGAGGTTTCTCACTTATCCAGGTCCCATTTAACCAAGTTTCACTGTAGTTATATATTTTAAAAGTAACTATAATAATTTCTGCAGGGCATATGGTACGTGGTACAGATAAGTGGAGCAAGAGAGTGACCAAATGGTATCCGAGGGAAGGGAAAAGGAAAAGAGGAAGACCACAAAAAAATGGGACGATGACATTCGTCAGGTAGCAGGAGTTATGTGGAACAGAGTAGCTGAAGAAAAACGGGAATGGAAACGGTTGGAGGAGGCCTTTGCCGACTGGCAAACGGATCTACTGAAAATACATAGAGTGCAAGATTGAGAGAGCTAGTATTGTTGAGACTATTGTGTTTAAATCTTATATTATGTATGTTAGAATTAAGTTAGATTCCGAATAAAGGGCTATATTATTATTATTTATAATAATTTCTGTATAGACAATTTAACATCGCCATCCCTTTTCTACCCATTGGTGCCGTAGTAGGTAACAGTTGGTAATTCTACTGCATAACATCTTCAGCAATAAAATAATGGAAGCCGAGCATTACACGATTGGGCTAAGTTCTCACGGGCGTGTAGCAAGTAAGCAGTATTGCTCTGTGTTACGTACGATGATCGGGGGCACGCAGCAACAGGTCCCATCCCATCCCATCCCATCCAGTCCCTCATCTCCCTTCCTGTTCCTTCCTTTAATCTTGTCTGTATTGGTCGTGGGCTGCGATCAGTCACTCAACATCAGGTGAACTACATGCTCTGCTTACCTGCTGTAACAAAAAAACTACAAGTTACATTTCATAATTTTATCTTGCATAGGTACACCTTCACATCAAATTATGCAGTCGGATTAATTTAATACTTAATGGACTTATAGAAATATACAACAAGAACACGATAATAACAGACCGTGGGGGTAATGTCTGGTTTGATTGCTACTAATAGCTCTGTTAAATAATATACTCTATAGAGTATATTATTGAGTATATCTTATACTGTAACTGTTGTGACTATTTTACATGTTCAATTCTCATAGGATTACGATAAGCAATGCAATGCAAATGTTTATTTTACTAATAATTTTTTTACCCACATATTAATAACATTTAGGTACGAATTAAATACAATAAAAAACCTTAAATATGTTATTGTAACGCAAGGCTGTGGTATAGTAAATCGATAGCCTTCGAAGTTCGAACACGCGAAGGCCGAGCACCGTCAGTCGTCACACGCCGGACAGCGACGCGCCCGCCGCCGCCCGCCACACGCCGCCGGGGCCTGGACGTCACGCGCTAGTCTGTCTGTGCCGCCTCTGCAAGTAGGCTGGATCAAACTGACCATCATTTACATATAATCATTCTATCCAATGATTGCATTTATTTATTATGTATTGATTCATTATAACTTTATTCACTACGCATCCCGGTTTTCCTGTCAATTCGTTAAGAACAGAACAACAATTATATTATAAATGGAGCCGGTGCTACTGAGTACGTTGTGCATGGCGCGGCGAGAGGCTTCGTGCGCGGACGTGAGCCGCGGCCGGCTGGTGGTGGGGCGCGGCGACGGCGGCGTGGTGCTGTGGCGCTGGCAGGCCGCGCTGGGCTGGCTGCAGCTGGCGGAGCGGCGCGCGCACCGCTACGGCGCGTCGGCGGCGGCGTTCTCGCGCGCCGGCCTGCTCGTGGCCACGGGCGGCGGGGACGGCACGGCGCGCGTGTGGAGCGCCGCCGACCTGGCGCCGCGCCGCGAGCTCGCTGCCCCACAGGTTGACCAAGCGTTGCCAATTCACCATATGCGTTGGTTACGGATTTTATTGTTTACCTGTTGATTGCACTTTCCCCTTACCTTCTGCTACGTCACATTTGCTGATTGTTATGTAAATCCCACTCAATTATATAAATTAAAAAGATGTCAGAGTTATAATGCAAAAATTTGCATGTAAGTATAAGTACTTTTTGTGTTTACTGTAAGAGTAGAGTAAGAGTAAGGAGAACATTGTAATTCTAATAAAAGCAAAATTGATACCGAAATCTTTTTGTTCAACGTAGAACTGTGTCAATATATTGATTGCGATTGTAATGTTCTACTTGCTAGATCGATTTCAACGAAGGACATCTAGTTTAATTAATTTTAACAACATTATATCAATGAAGATATTTATCAGTAATATAATGGATTTAAATATACGTAAGCTTTCGCCATAGTAAGATTTTAAGTACTTTTGAATCCAATACATTGTTTGTTTCTAACTTTGTTTTCGGGTTATTTTATATTGTGTATTCATGATTCATAGGAAGATTTGAGGCCGAACGCATATTATTTATTTATTTAGTTGTACACTAGTACATTTTTGTCACTTGTTGGTCGAGTAACATCGCCGATGACTGCACTGCGCAGGCGGCGGCGGTGCGCGCGCTGGCGTGGGGCGCGGGGCTGCGGCTGGTGGCGGCGCACGAGGACGGGCGCGTGCGCGTGTGGCGCGTGCGGGCCGGCGCGGGCGCGGGCGCGCTGCTCGCCGTGCTGCGCGCGCACGAGGACGCCGTGCGCGGCCTGGCCTGGCTGGCCGGCGGCGCGCTGCTGCTCACTGCCGCGGCCGATGGAAACGTCAAGGTTTACGATTTTGACGGTAAGTTTTATATGATTTTTTCTGTTAGTCTTTTTATCTGTTTTTATGTGCGTCAATTATGTTAAACCAATGGGCAGGTTTTTATACATTTTGATTTAATATGCTGTTCGGAGTTTTAAATGCTGCGAGACCAATATAAGGTTCAACTTATAGGCTACATTTTATTCGAATAAAATAATTTGTAGGAGCAGTTGGGTTAAGTTAGTGACCCAACCATTCCACAACATAAGTGTGTGTCTATGATATTTTCTATGGATTTCAGAAAATCCTTATAAATCCAAACCATATGAAATAAACTTTTTGAAATTGTACTCTGTGCTTAAAAAAGTCACTCACTTTATAAACACAAAAATCTTTACAAATTTCAGAAGTGTGCCAAGCAGGCGTGGAGTGCGACGTGGGTACAGAGGCCCTGTTGTCCGAGAACGGCGCGCACGACCTGGGCGCGCTGTGTGCGTGCGGCGCGGGGGGCGCGGGGGTCGCGGGGGGNNNNGGGGGGCGCGTGCGACGTGGCCGTCACGGGCGGCTACGACGGCCGCCTGCGCCTGTGGCACGTCTCGGTGGAGGTCGGTGTCTGTATTGCTGTATTGCCTCTTGTAGCCGGTATCGTGCTGTAACTATCTCACACAATTTGGATAGTTGTCGAGTACAGTACACTTTAAACGCAATTTCCTGCCACAAACTACTAAAATGTGGAATTGTTTACCATTATCGGTGCTACACGGTGGTGGTGTATGCAAACCAAAGTACACTCTCTATTTATTTAATTTCATGATCCGATGGGACGGAAATCTGTCACGACCAGAGAGAGTTCAGGCACTGGACCGACGGCTTAGTGACTGTTGCCTCGTTGATCTAGTGATTGCATCTTAAGATTTTCCCAAAAAAAACTCAATAACAACCCTGAGTCAGGAAGCGGCGGAGAACCCTATGCCTCGGAGGGCACGTGAGAGTTAGTTTAAAGGATGATGTATGCGAAGGCCGGAGCACGCGTGGTGCGCGGCGGGGCGACGCTGCGCGGGCACGCGGGCGCGGTGACGGCGGTGAGCTGCGCGCGCGCCGTGCTGGCGAGCGGCTCGCTGGACCGCACCGCGCGCCTGTGGAGCCTGCCCGCCGGCGCCTGTCTCAAGGTCTTACAGGCTCATAATAGATACCTCACTTGTATTGTACTGCCAGCGGATTTAAGATACATTATCACTGGTAAGTGTTTGTAATCATTTTGATTTCTTGTGATCCTTTCCTCGGTGATGCACGATTGATTTTCAAGCATTAAATAAATACACATTCATGTCAAACCTATAAAGCTATGCCGCAGTTTACTGAGCAAAGCAATGTATCATACATTGTCCGTTGGTTTTGTATTTGAGTGTAGTTATGTATTTTTATGAAAAATTTGAAAAGGGTTTATCGGAATGTAATAATGTCACCTGAACCAACCCACTATTATAACTACAAAAAAAAATATTACATATAAATAACACTCAATGTTTATCAAAGAGAGACATACAGAGTAATGATAATTTTGATCCCGACATTTTCCATGACAGCTTATATAAATTTAAATGCAAGGTCCGTAAATTATTTAATTGCTAAAATGTAATTGCATTGTTTTGGTTTTCTATCTCGTTATATATACTCTTATTATATGTATTTTGGAAGAGTAAATTCTGTTAATTAGTTTTCTTGCAAGTCGAACTCTTAGTGTATGTTACGTTTATTACTTTAGTTTATAGAATGCCATGTACACCATAAGAGACGTGCAAACAAGGACTACTAGTTGTTATGATCAATATGTTTGTATGTTGATGGAGTACTTAAATAAAAAATAAAATAAAAAATAAAAGAGTGTCAGAACTTGTAGAGTAATTTATACTTAAGCTGTTAATTTTATCAATGCTTCAGGTTCCAACGACAAGACGGTGCGGGTGTGGTCGCTCGGTGATTTTACTTTGGACTCGTCACTGGAACCTTCCTGCTCTCCTGTATCACATTTCGCTCTGGGTGACCTTGAGGTTAGCAAGAATATTAACTAATATTATACTTTATATTTTTGAATTATCGTATTTATTTTTTAAATGGCTTGAAGATGCCAAATATATATCATTAATTATATATCTCTCAATGGTGTTAATAAGGGTATCGCCCCTCTGGAGGACATAGAAGAAAACGATTTGGCCAGCGTGGTGATGCCGGAGCGAGCGGGTGAAGCGACGTGCGTGTGGAGCGAGCGCGCACACGCGGGCCCCGTCAACTGCATTGCTGTTACTGACCAATACCTCGCTTCTTGCTCTAGGTACCATATTACCATCTACTCAGATCAAGTATTTCTTCTCTTAGCATGACCATTGTTCAAATATTAATAACAGAGTAGTGTTGTAGTTATATATACACTTGATCGTTCCTCGCCGCAGTGACGGCGTGGTGCACATCTACGAGCGCGGCGGCGGGCTGCGCCTGCTGGCGGCGGCGCGCCCGCACGGCTACCCCGCGCTGGCGGTGCACTTCGACGCCAGCGGCCGCCTGCTGCTGTGCGCCGGACTCGATGGCCGCGCGGTCGTCCTCGACGTTGAGGTTGTTTTATAGTTAAATTAACTCCCAACTCTCCGATAAGTGTTCATACGTATTTACTAAAGACTTATTTTAAAGAGTAGGGACATTGAGAACATTTTTATTTATTTATTATTCTCCAATACACCATACATATACATATAGAGGGATACAATAACATTTAAAAGAAGATTTCATAGTTTGGTGTAATAGGCGGCCTTATCACTAAAGTAGCGTCCTCTTGGCAAGTTGGCAACCAGGGCAGAAGAAGAAGAAGAAATATAATTATATTGAATTGGGATAAAATAATATAAGAGTTAATAATATAATCTTCTAATAAGTATATTTTCAGTATGCAGGATGGTAAAGAGTTATATTTTTTTTGTAAACAGTCATGCGTTGAGGTGGCGTCAGTGTACGCGAGCGCGGGCGAGGAAGCGAGCGCGGGCGGCGGCGGGCTGCGGGACGCTCGGTTCGCGCCGACGCCGCCGCTCCGCGCGCTGCTCGCGAGTGACGATGGCGTTGCCGTCGTGTGGACGCCCGACGCGGACCAATGTGAAATCTCACAGTATTTATTAATTTATATTATTAACTGAACTTGCTAACTGTTTCTGCATTACTTTAATGCAAGTTTATCTATTCGATAGCACTAAATGTCCGGTAACTGTGACGAGTGACGACGTTTCTGAGTCTAATTTCGTCTGAAATTTGTCTAACAGTTTACTTAAATACTCAGAAGCCGGGCATTAGTGATCGCATCCTCAAATTTATTTTTTATTCATAATAAACGGAATTTTGCGGTGTCGACGTTGTATTTTAAGTTATTGTTGTCATTATATTGATGAAAATCAAGCATAAGCATTTGTATACAAAACTAGATTGCGTGTGGTGTGCAGCGCTGTGGGCGGGCTGGAGGACAGCGCCACGTGCTGCGCGTGGTCGGGCGACGGGCGCGCGGCGGCGCTGGGCGCCAACACGGGCGAGCTGCGCGCCCTCGCTCGCGGCCGGACGCTCTGCCACCAGCCCGACGCGCATGACCTAGGTTAACCGTTCTTAAAAACATGAAGGATTTCACAAAAAAGTTTTGTGCTTCACAAACATTATTTATTAAAGTTAAAATGATCAAAAGATAAATATGACGACAATAGTTATCCAGGCAGACAATAATGCATGTTCTCATTCGTACTAGTAACAATATCTGATGATTCAGGTGTGCTAAGCTGTGATTTCGCTACGGCCTCCGAATGCTCCACTATAGAAGATACGAGCAGTACCTTTTTGCTGGCTACGGGAGGTCGTGATGCCTTCATTAAATTGTGGCGTTTAACACTAACTGAAGATGAAACGGTATACGACGTTAATTCTGTTTTTCTGCTTGTTTTATACAAAACTTGCAAGCTGTTTGATTCAAATTTTAGACTTGGGAATTTTAACCTTGCTTTGTTTTCTATATTTATACATACATTACTTCATTACTTATGTATAATAACTGCGCTCTGTATTGGAATGTACGCAGGGGCTGAGCGGTGCGCTGGGGGTGGTGCGCTCGGTGCGCGCGCACGAGGGCGCGGTGCAGTGCGTGCGGTGGGGCCGCGGCGCGCCCGTGCTCGCGAGCGGCGGCGCCGACCGCTGGGCGCGCGTGTGGAGCGTGCGCTTTCATAAAGGAGACGTTGAGGTATTCTCCATAACGAATACAGATACCGAAAGTAATTTCTTCAACTATAATAGCCAACTTATCTTCATTAAGCTATGTGAATACATCAATATCCCTCGACTGAGAATATGACTTCTTGGACTTACAAACAAAACAGACATGCGAAATTTTAGTGTGAATGTGTAGATCGGAGTGATAAACTTATATGTGTATTACAAACTTAAAAAGTGATATGTAAAAAATAAGTGTGTCAGTATGAAGGTGTGTTGTCACATTGCATAATGTAACGTGTACAGGTGCAAGCGCTCGCGACGGTGGCGGCGGGCGCGGCGGGCGGCGCGCCGGCCGTGGCGCTGCTGTCGGCGACCGAGCTGGCGGTCGGCGCGCTCGACGGCTCGCTGACGGTCTGGCAGCTACGGGTACGTTCAAATTATGAGTACAGCAACTGATTGGTGTAAAATCACGTAAGAATACTTGTATTCTCAAACATATGTGTATAGATGAACTGTTATATTACGAGTATCGTTACCTGTACTATTTTTTTATACTATTGAAAAGTTTTAAGTCATCTATTAGAGGCTTCACAACTAATCAAAATAATTCAATTTAGATATAATTAACTTTTTTAATTAGCAACTAAGCGTTCGGCTGGCAGTAATATTTTACTAAAGAGTAAATTCCGATAATTTTTTATAATGATTCCGTAAAAAATAAATTAATAACCCCCACTATAGGATAGAGAGGCGCTGGAGGAGGACAGCGAGGAGGAAGTGTCGCCGCGGTGCTGGGAGCTGCGTGACGTCACGCGGTGGCTGCGCGAGTACGTCACGCGGCGGCCCGGTCAGTCTGCATCTACGTCGTTGTCGAGTGGTCTTTGCCGTGACGTAGTGATCGCGCATTTCATAGCCAATTTTTTTTAAAACACCAAAAATGAAACTGGGATTCTAGGATCACCATCGTTTATTTTTTTTAACAAAAACCACCTTCCTTAATAACGTAAAATTATGAAATAATGGTTTACTATACTTCTTAAATGTCCATTCGAAATAGGTGGAACCTATTATTTAGAACGTCTAGACGCTCATACCTACTTCTCATGTATAATAATGAACTATAATAAACTGTGTTTAAGCCTTTATTAATAATCATTTATACATTAGATTACTGATAGACATACTTAACATACTTTTATTTATTTTTATAAATCTCATCTCCCTCATCCTCGTGCGTAATAGATACTATCGCATTCACTGCGCAGAGATGGCTAAATATAAATCTTTACTGATTTCAGAGCATGTTTTTTAGCAAACTAATATAAGGGACTGCCCCCAATATAACCATGAAGTACATTTTATGAGTGCTCTAAATGTTTCAGGTTCAGAGGTGAGCGCAGACGAGGAGGCGGCCCTGGAGCGGGGCGCGCGGGAGGGCGGCGCGCGGGGGGCGCGGCTTCTCGACGAGCCGCTCGAGGACGTCATGGCCATCTTCGGCCTGCCCCGTGGTGCGTGCAACACTGTATATTTATTTTGGTTGGACGACAGCGGCTCTAATAAATGCAGTTGCAAGCCTGCAAGCTCAAATTACATCAAGAGCAATTCAATATGAAATTTAGTGAAATATATACCTAACGTTTGAATTTGAATCTGCATATTAGGAAATGTAATGCTCTACAAACGTCAAACGGGAGCCACTGAAAATCAGTGCTGTGGCTTCCTCACTTGTAAGTCACAGATTTCCTGAGTGGTGTCCCTTTTCGACACACACATTTTCACAGCCCCACACAGACGCCTTGATAAATTTCATATATGTAATCGTTGTTCTTGATAAAATTCTTTACTTCCTTGTCTTTCTTCTTGTGTGTATTGTGTAACTTGTAATTGTTATTTATGTATTTGTGTGTCGAAATAAATGTTTTTCTTTCTTTCTTTCTTTCTAATTGGTATGATTGAACGTTGAGGGACAACTTGACTATTAACAAGATATAAGATAAGGTTATAATATTGTGTTCCATTCACGATTAGGATGAATAAAGGGAAAGAATCCGAACCTGGAATATTTACAAAGTATTTTTAAAATAATCTTTGCTTTTTGTTCAGACAACGCGGATAATGGTGGCGAATATGTAGCGTCAGAGAGTGGGGAGCCGGGCGCGGTGAGCGCGGGCACGCGGCGCCGCCTGCTGGACGAGCTGCGCTGGCTGCGGCGGCCGCACTGCGAGGAGGCGCTGGTAGACCTTACACTTAATGCTTTCAACTGAGCCCGCACCGAGAAAGTTTGCTACAGGAGTCCCTTTACATCAATCAATGTGATCATTCGTCTACGCAACCCTAAAAATATATATATACAAATTATTTTTTAAAAGGACTGGTACTAGAGAAAAAATAATATTAACGGAGGACTTTAGTATTAAATTAATAAGAAGTATTCATGAAAACTTATGTCATATTGGAATTGGACAATTGCAGAAGACAATTAGTCCCATCTATACTGCAAAAAATTTAACAAAAAACATAGAAAACATTTGTAAAAACTGTGAAATATGTATTAAGAACAAATCCAGAGGACAAAACAAATATGGGCTTATGTCTCATTTAGGCCCGGCTACGAGGCCTTTTGAAATAATGTCCATTGACACAATTGGAGGGTTTGGAAGTTCAAGATCAACAAAAAAGTATCTACATTTATTAGTAGACCATTTTACTAGATTTATGAGACATTTTACTAGATTACTAGACCATTTATGAAAACATCCAAAACCCAGAATGCCAATGACTTTATAAAATTAATGAAAGTTATATTAGAGACAGAGAGTGTTGGTATGATTCTCAGTGACCAATATCCAGGAATTAATTCCAGAGAATTTAAAGAGTTCCTTTTAGACAATCAGATACCTATCGTATTCACAGCAGTGAACGCACCATTTTCTAATGGTCTTAATGAAAGACTAAACCAAACACTGGTAAACAAAATAAGGTGTAAAACAAATGAACAAAGGACAAAGAAAGCCTGGGCAACGATTGCACAAGAATGTTTAAATAAATATAACGAAACGAAGCACTCTGTTACAGGTTTCTCACCAAAATATCTTCTATATGGTATAGACGACAAAATTATACCGAACGAATTAAAAGAAGAAGTATTACATAGTGACTGGATCAGAGACAGAAAAAAAGCTTTAGAGAATACAATAAAATCACATAATTACAATAAAATACTATTTGAAAAAAAACTAAAAAATTGGGAATTTAACACAGGAGACATGGTATATCTAGAAAATGGAAACAAGTTAAACAGAAAAAAACTGGATGAACTAAAGATTGGACCGTTTAAAATTATTGAAAAGGTTTCGAACACAATTTACAGAATAGATACGGGACATCGGAAAACTGAATCAAACCTGTATCATATCACCAAGCTGATGCCAGCTCCTTCGGCACAAGGCAATTTGATTCGAGAAGACGATTAATTCAAGAAAATTATACAAATAATTTTCTTTCCTTGATAGGGGAGATATAAAGAGAATAAAGTCTCTTTAGACATATAACTCTTTGGAATATCTTTGATTATTCTTAAGAATAAAACAAATGTCAAAGTGGCGTCACATATAAAAAACTGAATGTAGAAATATAATTTTGCTTGTGCTATGTATTAGAATATTATAATAATAAACATTAAATGTCGTTTCTCTTTCAACAGAGCAACGTATTATTGTTTTATTAAATTCCTGAAAATATAAATGTTCTTATATATAGATACTTTATTTAAGCTCCACTTGACTGCACTGGAATAAGGATTTAATACAACCACTGATTTTACCGACAATTTCTTTCAAAACGTTTTGAACACATTAATGACTGTTACAGACATCTTAAGGAGTGATTTAGTTATTCCTATACAATTTTAAAATATCTTTATCATATTCGTTTACTGTTACAAATAATATCTTAGGTCGAATTTATTTATTTCGACTGCCTTCCTCTATGACTTTTGATAGAAAAAACAACATCAATATAATTTTTTTCTTTGGTACATTTGGAAATTGAATCCCCTCAATCTGTAGTTAAAGATAAAACCACATAAGCGATCAAATTAAAAGTTAGATGCAGTAAAGCATAGCACGGGTCGCTTGCAGGAGCGCGCGCCGCACCACCTGCGCTGCCCGCTGACGCACGCCGTGCTGCGCGAGCCCGCGCGCGCGCCCGACGGCTACTCGTACGAGCGCGCCGCCCTGCAGGAGTACCGCCTCGCCGTCGACTCTAACGGTAACCTGGCCTCTGTTGGCTGTTGACCCCTACTCTGTTATCCTGCTAATATTATATATGTGAAAGTTTGGATGTTTGTGTGTCAATTATGCAACATTATTCTTCCTTTTCAAATATCAGTGTGGCTCCTCATGACATTTGGTACTCTGTGTTTCCACAAAGACCCTTTAAGTTTATTTATATTATCTATTGGTGTGTTTATATAATCGTATTGGTCACGAGCCCGTGTTCTCTCGTCAGACATATCTCCGATGACGCAGCGGCGGCTGCACAGCGCGCAGGTGTCGCCCAACTACCGCCTGCGCGACCAGCTGCGCGCCTTCTGCGGCTGGGACCCCGACACCACGCACTGACCACACCTCACTTCAATTATACGTCTTACTGTTCACTTAAGCATTCTAGGCTAAGTATTTTTATACGAGTGAACCTGTTCAATATCAGAATTTATTTGTTATCTTGATAATAATCTCTAGGCTTAATTTCCCCTCAGTAAAGTTATTAAAAATAATATTAAGAATATTTTGGATAACAGTTTAGTGTTTATAATTAACGTATGAAATGTATGTAACTTTTTGAAATATTATATGCACCGAAAATAATGAAGTGTGCTTTGTTGGATTGGTAAAATGGAAATAAAATAAAACTACAAAATAATTTCAACGATGTCTGTTTATTTATATTACTTACAATAGTATATTTACAGTGAGGCAGTAACAGTGTCAACGAATGAGTGTGCGCGGCGGCTCACTCGCGTGTTACTCGCCCGCGGCGTCGTCTGCCCTCCACCTCGCACGCGACACACGGGCCCGGGCATAGTGTACCGAACGGGCAAACCACTTGTACTAAGTCGTAATGCTCTCGGTGAAGTTAAATAAATACAATTAAAGTAACTTTGGAACATCAGGATGTTCAAACGTTTCAGGAAAGTTCATTGCCCGACATGTACTTTTGTATGACGGTAGAGTGCAGAGGGCGCCGCGGGACGTCGGACGATGTCGCGTGCGCATCGCTTGGCGACGCGGGCTTACGATACAACTGAATGATTCGATGTCACAACGACGCGCGCCCTGCCCCCC
>LQNK01001181.1:246124-261020 GCA_001586405.1 Phoebis sennae | reverse complement strand
AAAACTTTAGATCTGCCATTTAATTTTGCTATAGTGCATTACCTAGTTATTAAAATAATAATTCTTCAGATAGAAATAGAATATATTTATTAAAGAAATTGTTAAATGTTATCAGATTTTTATACATTGTTTTACGGTTCCGTGAGATTTTTTTGAAATGTTTACTCTATATTTGTTTAACACTTAATGAATTCCTCAGTAAGTACCCCTTAACGTGTCCAGAACTTAACGTACGATGGTATGCAAATGCGTGCACATAAACCGTATCGCTTGTCGGCGAGTACACGCTCGTAAAGACGGCGACACGACACGACACGACTGCGACGACGCGTCTCGCGCGGTGCGACGCCGCCTGACGCGCTCTTGGCCGCCTTCCAATACGCTCGCGATCATTATTACGGCCATAAATGGCGTTTGAAATGGGGATATGGGCGGGTATGGCTCCTATTGTGCGATATTTGATTGATAATCGAGATTGTGATAGCAAAACACCAACTTTTACTACTAAAAGAAGCAGACCCTTTATAAACGATCTATTTGGGTGAGCATTCATTATTGTTTTGTGAGTTTTTATTGTAAACTGATTTTAGCACACAATGTGGGTTAAATTTCATAAAATTTTAATGTAAGAAATAAAAATTGAAACGAAAATGTTCAAAGTCTATTATTTTCAATTAGTATTCGAACGTGGTCTCCGAATACGAAAGTTTTTCGATAATTAAATGCTTCATTTGGTTGAGCAAAGTCATAGGAAGAAAAGTTTTAAAGATATCAGCTTCCAAGCATTCGTTTAGTTCAAACGAAGACACGCCTTGTTCCTAAATACAGATAAAACATTACACAACAGAAGCAAATTCATGAATAATTCCCATGCAGGCTCGGCAAGTGTTTATTGTTCGTAATTAGGCGGTGTCTAATTAGCTACAATTTCGTTAGGCACTCCGTCACGTCGCGGGCGAGGCTCGGAGGCGGCCTTCTGCTTACACGTCCTCGACGGCTCGACGTTAATATACGCTGTCTATATAGAGTGGCAAAATGTTGACTTCATTTAAGAAGGATTATGTTACGTTCTTCGACGTTTTATCAAAAAATAAGCGAATCAGTGGAAACGATTATTGGGAATAAAATTCGAACATATCTTCGACGTAGTTTGGATTGAGATGGCGCTGGAAATGTTTCACCTCCCCACAGAACGTCAACGTATACTAGCAAAATGATCGCAGGTGCAGGTGTCCGTGTGCGATGTTAAAAACATATAAATCTCAAGCTCTTTCAATTGTTTTCTCTATAAAAGAAAAATGGATAGATATATAATTGCCGTGGTAGTATAGTTTAGTGTATAAGTGTTGAGTGTATCCAGCTCATGCAGGTTCCGCAAGTGTGCCGAGGTCCGGCGCCTAATGGAACTGTCACAGTGAGGCTGTCAGGATATCGGGGCGCTTTGGGGTTGAAAACTTCCACATTCAACACTTATAATTTGGAAGATAAGAGATTATCCAATTTTAAACATAATTCGTTGGAGACTTGGATCTTAATATCAGATTGATTGTTTATTTACATGATACGAAAAATTGAATGCCTCATTTTCCTTAATTAGTCCTTTATTAATTTATTTTACCTCTTTAGTAGCTTCAACCGACGTCAATCAGCTCTTATATCCAATTCATTCATAGGTTCCGATAGTCACTTAACATCAGATGAGCCTCCCCCTGAGTCATCAGACTATTTTAGTGATTGTCGTCAAATGTACGTCCTTTTATCGAATGTTTATTTTGATCCAAAAACTATAACAAGGCCTATTTAAATGATTATTTGTCCATTTATTCATTTCTTCATCTATTTCCTCGATTACTAGGAATGAAGGTTGTTTTCCGCAGGTCTAGCAATGTTTCCATATCGGTAAAATCACCAATAAAGGCGAGTTGTACATGTGTATCCGCACTTCCTTGTGTTGAGTACTTGCGCAAGATCGCTTATTGTAAGTGTTCCTCGAAGGCCCGTGTTGACAGAGCGAAGGACGCCTCCACTTCGCTGTGAAATGTTTTCGATAAGGAAACCATTATCGAGTGTTTACCGATGTTTATTACTCAAACAAACTAAATAGAATAAAAATTTACGGAAGATTTTTTTCAATTTTTGACAAGAAAAGAAAATACGTTACATCATATTTATTAATTGACTTTCAAAAAAAGTCGGAGGTTCTCTATTCCAAGCGTATTTTTTTCATGTATGTACATTAAACCATCTTCATGGTTATTTCTTTTCTAGATAGATAACAAACAGGTTATATATTAAAATATATGTGTCCCCTTCCTTATATTAAAATATATGTGTGTATCATTAGATATTATGTTTCAAAATAGCTTTGATGTTTCATACATGACTTTTTGAATGTACTTCCCATTTTAGGAATAGGGGAGAAATAAAGGTGCATTAAATTTCACTAGAAAAAAACTTTTTAATAAAAAAAACAACTAACTAACTTAGGTTCACATAAAAGTATTAACTATTGATGCAATAATTTCTTTAACGACTTTAAGAAGTCCTTGCCAGCGTCTTGAGAAATGATATAAATATGGCACCTGCTTCTTATAGCCATTAAGTAATTGAATAGATCATTTACATTTACTTTTATGTAATTCTAAGGAAGTCTTATTTTTTGTTAAAAAAAATTTTCTCTAACAGTCAGAATTTAAATATTCTTAAAATTGAGTGCATGCTTGAGAAATGTGGTAGTTCGTCCGTGTGACTAATCGTCCGAGTGACGTGGCGGCGCGGGCGTGACGTTGGTGTGCTTACTGCTTATCTGCTGCTTCTTATTTTAGATTTCGCTTCAAGATATTAAATGAATTTCATAAAGAATTAAGAATACCGTTGTAGGATGGTATTAGTCTACGATTTGTCAATATTTATTAGTATTGATTATTAGAACATATAATTGAGGAAGTTCAGAAATCTTCGTGTCACTAAAAGTATTAATCACTAACAAAAACTTTCCATACAATAATTATAATAAGGTTAATATCGTTTCACCATCAATACCTCCAAAATTGCAACATTGAGGATCATTGATAAGGAACGGTTAATTCTCCGAGCAACAACAGGCGCTGTACCGATAATCATTGTTCAGGAGCGAGTGACACGCTGCAACACAGCTTAGCGCGCCAGGTCGGTCGGTTGCGGGACAAATTGGCACCTCTGTCGGCGCAATACAGTGTAATTCAGCGCGCGCGAGACGGCTGCAGACGCCGGCGGAGGACAGCCGGGCGTCTTCGTGAGGCGACAAGTGTGACAGCAGATTAACATGTCGCCGCTGATTTACCGCCCGTCGCCCGTCGCAGTCGCCCGTCGCAGTCGCCCGTCGCCCGTCGCCCGCCAGATGCTTTATTGGTGACTATAAACTAGGCGATATCGACAACCTATGAGATACATCCTGAATGTCTATTGTTCGGCTCTGGCACGAATTCAGAAGTTACTAAGTTTACGACACAACCGGGTCATTAGTCAAATTTAATGTTCGTAAAGAAAAATGTGTTAAATGTTAAAATAGTGAAGATTTTTCCAGTAAGACATGTTGAGGTAATTGTTATAATTGTTGCAAGTTTTAAAATGAAGTAAAGTGGCCAAGTAATAATGACACAATTAATAATTATTTAATCACATAATCTCAAGTGGGCAGACCATTAATAAAACGTTGAAATGTTATTGCTATCAAATTAATTATTGTTTGCCAGAGAAAATGTTTTGTTCATACATTTTATTAATTTTCCCCTCGTTGATTTAATACAGTCTGAACAGATTAATCAACACAATGGGAGAGTAATTATAATTAAAACAGTTTCGAACCGACATTACCTCCCGAATGAACACTTCAATGTTTGTTACGGGCGCTCTTGTTATATTACCATTATTGTATATAATATGTAAAATATATGAATTTTATATATTTTTTTAAATTATTGTTTATTAAAAAAGGTCACACACTTTCGTCTAAATGTTGGGCGTTTTTTATTTATTTATTTATTTATCACATATCATATCATTGTGACACGTGACGAAGCTACCGTTGGATAAACTTAAATCTTTTATAAAATCAACCCTAATTAAAAAGGCGTATTATACTATTGAAGAATATATTGAGGATAAACATTCATGGCATGTATCAGCTAATTCAAAACAGGACAGTTGTTAGGCGGCCAACGATTGTACAGTTTATACTTATATTTGTAAAATGAACCACATATTTTAAAAGAGTAACTATCGAGTTTCTTGCCGGTATCTTCTCGATAGAAACGACTTTCCGAACCGGTGGTAACTTAAAAAATAACTATTCATAAGTACTTTGTAAAAAGTTTACATGAATAAAAATATTTTCTATTCTATTCTATTCTATTCATTTATCATTACAGGATGTCCTTATTCGATAAATGATTTTAATGCTAATAAAAAAGAAAGACTAATATATGCATAACATATATAAAATAATGCTTTAACCGTGAATTCAACCTGAGTGCAACAAAATAGATCGGCTTCTATAGCTACATGATTTAAAGTGCGTAGTGTACGCGTCAGCGGCGCCTCTCGTAATAAGTTGGTGCGCGCACGCGGCACCACCAACAACTGTGGCCGGCGTCGACGCCACACGTATCTATCGGGGACATAAATGCCCACTTTACCCAGAATATCCACATTAAGCACTCTCCCTCTAATAAAATTTATGGCAAAATAATTATACCCCGGCTTAATCTTTGAAATAAATTGATCTATACTCTCACTGTTTATTCTAAGCTTAAGCCTATGATTTGATTTCTCATTCTTGATACACTGATAGCACACGAAGAATATAACGCTCAATGATATCAAGGCGTAAGACCATAAAGCTCAGAGGAGTTATGTAGCGCGTGTCGAAGTGAGTCGTTTTATAACTTAACACTAAAGGAGGTACGCACGCCGAGTGTGAGGACTGATTGCATACACTTTACGGCTTCCTAAGTAAAACGTTTTATAGAATCGTGTGAAAATGCCACAATTTATATATTTGTAAAGGCAAACTTTTCAAGTTTTTAACCGTGGTAAAATACGAAACCACTAGAAGAGTGTATAAAATTCTTTCATTAATATACTTTTATTTGAAGCTTTGGTACTACTAGAAAGGTTAGGGTTAGTAAGTGCACATTATTATTAATCATAATTTCTTAAAGTACGGCTACGTTGCCTAGTCGGTCACGTGTGTGTGTGTGTGTGTGTGTGTGTGTGTGTCGGCGCAGTCACCGCGGCAACAACAATGGTACAACAGCACGAGTGCGCCGCACGCGCTCGTAACCGCTGGAGAGCGGTCCCACTCAACGCTAGGGCTGCATATACTTTTTATTTTAAAATTACCACTTTTTTGTTTAAGAAATTCTAAATGTGTACTCGAACTACATCAATTGTTAATGAATTCACTATGAATAATCGTATTATTTTTTGAAATCTCATTCAGAAATCTAATCTAATTCAGAAATCCGACTTTGTTAATAGAATATTTTATCTGTGCAAGTTAAACGTTAGGAAATTAAATTCCATCAACCTCACTAAATTTCATGACCATGATTTTATTATAAAATTATGCATGCCACGCTTCAGAAGTTCTTGCAAAGAAAGTTGACCTGAATAAATAAAAGTTGGGTAAATTATCAAAATGACAAGTTTCCTCTCGTGGAGATGGAGGTGGTACAGTATACACACAACGGCGCGGCGGCAGCAGGGGCAGCCCTGGCGGACGCTGCGAGCACTCGACGGACCTCTCGTGGCTGGGCTCGATGGGGCGCGAGTGTTGTAACTAACTTCACGTAAATGTTACAAGTAATGTAATCACGCTGTTTGCCCCGGCTCTCCCCCGGGAGCGCGCCATGCGATCCAATTTGTGACTGTGACGGAACTCTGGGATTACATTGTTCAAACGCGTCATCCGCAAGTGCTTTAAACGTTGATTGAACAATACTTCCGTATTGTTTCAATTACTTATCGTCTCGCGTCGAGTTTGAAGCTGAGACGCTGATTACGCGAAGTAAAATAACAATTATTACGCTTTGTTAGTCTCGGAGTAAATTTATCTAATCAGAACAATAGTAATTGCAGAATTGAATCAAATTTTATGCGAAATTACGCAGATAAAATATTATTAAAGGGAACTATTTGTAGAATTAAGATAATAAATATTAAATCGATTAATTTAGTTTGTAAAACTATTATAATTCTCTATCTATTTATAATATTAGGTATAGAATACCTATATGTGACAATGAAAATTATTAGAACCGGAGAGTGTCTTAAGACAAGAATGGAATATGAAGCGCCTTGCACAATTTAGAGTCAAGCATAAATTTATAGAGTCATGAACGAAGTCAGCGGCGCGAGTGTCAGTGGTTATTAATTTACTGTTCAAAGACGCTGACTCACGACACGCCGAGCCCCGAGCCGCACTCAGCGTCAACTCTATTTTCAGTACTTAATGTTTTATTAATATTTAATAACTTATAAGGGACATTGACAATTTATTATCGCATTTATTTCAGTCACATCTACAGCCTTAATTATCTTTGAATGAGTATATTTTATAAGAATTAAATTTGACGAAATAGATCTATACCATTTTAAAAACCCGTAATAATCAAAAGCGTTGAAAGAGAACATTTTAAACAACTGAGTAAATTAAAAGGCAGGGAAACTTATTCGATCGTGAGGCGTGATTGGAATATTTCAACCAGCTCCTATTTGGAGTATCTTAAGATCTTTCGTATTTATTACTAAATTAAGAAATTGTTCAAAAACCAATAACCCAGAACAAGCTTTACGTGATGTTATGAAATTTTATCAAAATGAAAAGGCGTGATAATTACAACAAATCTCGATATAAAAACTTGCATACACATCAAACACAATTTGTCGGTACGAGGTTCTGTCTGCGACTGCATGCCCTAGGCATTGATGAAAATGAGTCCACCGAGGTGTTAAACTGGTACGTTGTCGGTGTCAGATGTAACCCAAATCCGTTGAAGCATTTGAGTGTTTCTCGAAGCAGTGTCGATGTTTATCAACGTTTAGCGCCGGAGCGGCGAGCACAAGCCCACGGTCGCTACTGCGCGCTACGTGACGCCGACGTACCCGCAACTTTCACAATTTCCGAACCGCAAGATAATTTCCTGTACAACAATATTATATTTTAAACGTTCACTAAACTTCGTTCGAGTATCTCATTTCGCTGGGATTATGTGTGACCCAGTTTCGCAAAAATCGACAATCCAGACTCCAGGCGTGCTGAATGGGCTTTTAGGCTAGTGTGTTTTAATTAGGCCAGAGGCTCTTTTTGTAAGAAAACGCGAATAATGGCGAAGATTTACAATGCTTTGTATCAATTATTATAAAGTAATATTCTCCGGAGCGAATTTCAGCTCCGGCAGATAATCTCAGCCGGGATTAGCCAACTGTGCACGCGATGTCGTACATGAGCAGGTGCACTCTCCACTCCATCACTCAGACCATCCGATGGGACCGGGATTCAACCAGATGCTTGCTTTTAAAAACACATAATAAACATTGTGATAAATCACTATTTTCTTGAAATCATTGTTTTCTTTAAATTATTATGATGAGCAACAACTGTTTGTTGAAATAATGAGTCCATTATATAAAATGACGATCATGATATTTTTAAAAACAAGATGACTAAAGTACTACAATACTTGGGTTGGTTTTCCAGAAAAATCGGGTTAGAAACGACCTTCAGAATTTTTCGATATTCCTCATAGTTGGGGTTTGGCCCTGCAAGCCCCTCAAGGGCCTCGCCGGTACGCGCGGTGTGCCGTACCGTGTACGCTACACACACTCGTACCTGTGCACAGTGGTATGCGGGTATGCGGCTCGGCTCTGACTCCATTTGTCATGTATTGACGTCGCTTCAGCGGCAATCGCTTTTTCAGGTTAAGCACGGAATTGAGTTTCTTTTGCGAGCATGATAATGAGTTTTATTTATAAAGGCTTTTATGATTTATTGTGCGGAACTAGCTTTTGGGTAAAAGATGTTTACTTAAAAATAAACAAAGCCAATGAATTTGGAAGTATTAATTATCTCAAACAATTTTTTATACAGTTAAACTATTTAATGGTAAAATCAGAAATTTTTCAGACTCTGGATATTAAAGGTTTCGGAAAAATAATTATTTAGGTAAATAAACAAATTAATACATTTTTTTTACATTCTAATCTGCAAAAAACTTAGAAACAAAGAATTTAGGAAAAAATTGTTTTTTTCTGAAATTTTCAATCAACTAAGTAGTCGAAACGAAATGTTAAGAGCGAGCTTTAAGTTTAAAATAATTAAGTCAAGATGTTTAGCGCTACACAATGTCTCATGATTGAGCAGCGTGCGTTGGAGCGGCCTCACCCCCTCCCCGCGCCACGCCCCGCGCCCGCGCCGGCCAGCCAGCCGTAAAGGACAAAAAACTTCTAAAGACTCAACGGAGTGACGAGAATTCTCCGAGGTCGTTGAATCGTGTTCCTAATTCACTGAAAAGAACCTTATTTTAAACGAAATTATAGCTAAGGAGCTTCAAGACCCGCTTGTGATCTAATTTTTCTGTTTTCAATTGAAAATTTAGACAAGCACATTGACATTTTCGGTTGTAGAAAATTCTACAAATTCGCTACAACCAGATGCAAATCTTAATATGACAACAACAGAAGCTTTCAATTTACCGTGCGTGCGTTTCGTGCCGCGTCTTAGCTTATATTTTCAATTTCAGTGACAGCCATTTTTTACAATTATAATTTTTTGTTTTTTCTTGAAACTCAAAAATGAAAAGCGATAAATGGATCGGTAAATTCCGATGAACGTTGGTGATGAGATGATTTTCGCTCGTAAATGTTTGTTGGGCCCGGCCGGCGGTGCGGGGCGCGCCCGTGGCGACGTTAAACTGTTTACTATTTTAAGTCTCGCCCGGGGGATTGCCCAACTCACAGTATATCAGGATAATGTCAGCGGGGAAGGCATTTTAAAGCTTAAGAGCTGCTTCTCATATTTCATTAAATATGATGAAATATCGAAATAAACATTCAAACATATTTTATTTCTTAAACATATCCATATAATATGAATTAGTCTTATTTGCATCATGCTACCATTAACTATTTTTTCATTAATACGTAGAGTAATTTTGTAGCGGGTAATATTTAAAATAAAAAATAACATTAAGAGACTAAGTGCATTTAAAATAATAACATTTAAGAGTTGAAGAAAATCGCGTTCTTCTGAAAGCTTAGATTCTGTCTTGTAATCTAAAAACCATTAGTGAGATATGGACCGTCTCTTTTATTCATAGGTTTAGTCATATTTATGACGTATAATGAATGACAGTTATGTGGTTGCTCAATGAGTAACTGTGTGATGACATCTGCATCGGTCGCGACCTCATCGACACTTGCATTGCTACGTCTATCTTTTGCCCTTATCACTTCTAAACATATTGTTATACTTAGCCTTATTTGCAACTTTTGTAAACATGTACATTAAAGTCATTTGTTTAAATTTCTATGTAAAGATGAATTAATTTAGTTGACGTATAATTAAATCTGGTGTCATTTGATAGTCGCTACAAATTGTATAAATAAGTCGTTAGGCGACTAATTCGAGCCGAGCGGTGAATCCGACTACTAATGAAATGTGTTTAAACGGTTTTACAGATCTCAAAAGTAAATTAAAACTTTCCCCATCCGAGCGAGAACCGAGATCGCAATTAATGTTAAATAGCGCGGCCGTGAACGGCCTAAACAGCGCGAGTATAAATGTGGATTAAAAAACTCGCCACATTCAGGGCTGTATAGAATTTGTGTCAATTCGTAGTTTTAGCTTACGTAACTGGTGCAGTGCGTCGGCGGTCGGCGGTCGGCGCTCGGCGGTCGGCGGCCGTGTGCCGAGCGCGGGAGGTCGAGAGTCGCCCGGCTCCGGCCTGGGCCTTCTGGTGTGCGGAACCGAGCGCGCCACTAAATCTATACCACTTAAACAACGAAGATACAGGAAACAAAGCGATCATTTATATTTCGGTCTCATGCTCGGGTGGCTCCGCTAATAAATCTTTGTACTCGAGCCAACCAAAAAATGTTTGCACGGAACCAAAAATACAATAGCAAGAAGATGGTACGTTGCAATATTTCTTTTGTAGGATAGCTAATGAACATTTTAAGTGACACGAAAAGCCATTTAAAAATATCTTAACTGGTTATTGTTGTCCTTGTTTATTAAAGAAGGTCGTATCCTCAAAAGTAGCTTCCCACTAAGTAGCGTACACATAGTGGAAGTCAATCAAAGACTGTGCCGCCACACGTAATTGCGGCACGAGGATTAAACGTAACAGCCAATTCTTGCTACTGCTAAGCCTTTAAAGTGTGAAAGGCACAAAAAGACGCATTTAACGAGCAATGATCTCAATGAGCGCCCTCGCCCGCCGCCCGCCGCCCGCCGCCGCCGCTCGCGGGACAATCGACATTGTAGTTTGTTTTCCTTAACACCGATGCGTCGCACTCGACTAAATGCCACCACTAGACTTCATTTTCACTTTTATTTGCGCTTTACGATAATGCTAGTGTTACAGTGTCATTTTAATAATTGATGAAAATTCCACTCATATGCTATGCGATCTACCGACATTATATGCACAATTGTAATATTATTTCTTAATATAATTTCCCTCGAAATAATTTTTACTTTATCCGGGAGTAAAGCTATATTCCATCGCGAAAATGTGGTTACTGACGCGAACATCACCAAAATAACGGTTATCGAGTATGTTGCAAATTAATTTCAAACTGTAAATTATTCAATATTATCATAATGTACATTGATTACACAAAATGTTATATAATGTTCACTCACTTACAGACAATTATTACCCATTCTGCTAACATATTAAAGGTGAAATGTTTCCGTGGGCGTACCTGGAACGAAACAGAACTCGTATTAATTGAGGTTGTTAGCGAGTAGGCGGCGGGTACAGTATTTAACATGAATTAATTGTGATTTCTATATAAAATAATTCGTCCCAGAAGAAATAAACAAAATTAAAAATACTTCCAATTAATATAAGTTTCATTTATATCGTGTTTACGCGCGGCGGCCGCAGGAATGTAAATGAGAAATACTTACGGAATTACGGAACAATGTGAAACGGAAAATAGTTTGAACTAAAGCGTACGGCGGAGACAATATAAATTTTCTTCTTAATTTATAGCCCGTAGATTACGTTGCCACGGCGCTACGGCGCTTCGGTGCCATGACGCTACGAGTGCTACGAGTGTTACGCCGCATCACCTACGCTCGTAGCGTATGAACTTGTATTGTAACAACGACCACTTCAACTTTTCCGGCTTGTTTCTCTCGTTTCAATCTCGTAGTGAATTCGTTTAAAAACTCGGCAAAAACAACTCCAATTACTCTCATCTCATACACAAACCGCACTATCTAAATACTTTCTGTTACTTGCATAACAGCGGAAGTAAAAATTAAAATTAATTCAAACGGAAAGTAACTTTGTTTTAAACGTTGTATGGTTTTCTAAGTATCCACACCACGACAAGGAATGCTCGTGTATAGAAAAAACAAATGTTAGAGCATTACAAAGCGAGTGAGCATAGTTAGCGGTAATGCGCGCGTTTATGAAGTTGTCGGAATTACGGCGCTCATATAATTATGTGCAGAACAATGCCGTGACGCTGCGAATTAGTAAATATGTTCTCGCGGTCCGGGCCTGCTCGGAATGCCGTGTATGGGGCACGATTTGGGATTTGTATTAATAACATTTGTACTAAAACACTTGTCGCGAAGGAACGCGTAATACTTAGATTTTTTCTTAAGATGCAGACAATCACTATACAATATTATTAAATATACGGAAATAGAATAAATGGACAGATAATATTTTCGTATTCATACGACGGTATTCAGGAAAAAAGCAGAGTACTAGAACAGTACCTAGCATAAGAATTCGGGCCACTTTGCGTTATATAGTCTAAGGTTAACATTTGAGGTTATTCAAGTCTGAAGAGGAGATTCCTTTATGCTTTTGTCAGAAATTTGGCCAAACCGTCAATTTCACAGAGTTCTTACAATCTTCAACTCAATGATTAGAATTACCGCCGGCTGTCGAAGGCTTCGTGCAACTTGAGAGTAATTGTGAGCCAGCGATTAACGTACAAGTTATTCCGACCTGTTTTGAGCAAGTACTGAAACTAAGTTACTTACATAATATATTATCCTTCAGGACGGGGAAACAGGTCGAAATAGCCAAATGTGCTTTTATTATCCATACTAAGAGTAATGCCGAATATAAGAGCAATAGATTCTTTATATGCATTGCGTCAATTATTACCGAAATAAATCATTAGAGGAATTTATTTGCTGTTCTACTGCAATTTGATGGTAATTTTTATAAATATTTATAGATAAATAAATATTTATTCGTAATATAACGAAGATAATTCTATGGCAATATACCAGTCTCGATAAGAATGTATTATACCGCATACTGTCGGTGTTCTTGTAATTTAATATGGTTGTAATGTGCGTGCATTGCATACGGTGACCGGTGATTGCAATGGCTTGAGATGGTATGGCACAATCCACGCTCCCATCGTAACAATTAGACGCTCGTATTACAAAAGTTTGTTGGTTTGATACACTTGGAAGTAAAAGTAAAGTATACATCGAGTTTATAATATAATATAGACACTACAAAAATTCTTCCCTCTTTAAATGAATTTCCAAAGTATTGTTTAACAAGCTTCACTCCGCATTGTTCCGTAATCAACAATGTAGAACCGCGGAGTTCCATATTGTTGGGAAGTTGCAGCGGTCAGCAGCAGGAGCCGGCAACTCGAGCAAGGAACGACCAATTTCCACCGCGGTTCGGCTCAACTCGATTCGACTCGGTTCGACTCGGCTCCACTCGGTTCCTCTGCAAGGCACACTTTCATCACCCTTAATCTGATTTCCGCGGAATTCATTAGCCGTACCGATTTTGCGAACTAATACATTACTAAAGCCGGCTAAATTTAGCTTGTATATAATATAGGAGCTTTAATGAATTCTTACTCTTAATTGCAGACTTCGATATTTCGCTATAAAAATAAGAATCACACTGTGCTTTGGTTAGATCAATTAAGCTAAGCACATGCTGTATGTGCATAACTACGGTAAATAAAACTTAACTCAGCAGTAATAAATATCTCGTGACAGTGTTGTGAGCCAAATTATTAGTAAAAGTAAGAAATAAATAAATAGATATATTATTTTTATTTAAACCCAAAACTGGGCAAGATAAGATTATTACAAGTAACTAAAACTCGAAGGGCCTATAATTCAACGATGTCATAACACGTAGACTTTTTAAGTACCCATAACCCATATGGCGTAACATGACATTTTCCTAATGTCTCCAATAAGACATAATGTCATGTGACGTTCAGTATATGATCATGTCACAGTTCGCGTTCGCTTCGCGGCGGATCGGGCGGGATCAGCGGGGGGCGGGCAGAGGGAAGGGAAACAGCGCGCTCCAACGAAAGGCTTTGCGATTTGTTATCGGTCTAACTAATGTGCTTTGACGTTAAATACTTTTGTACCGCGCGGCGGGCTATTCATTAATTCCTCTAAATAACTTGCGGTTATAATGTTTTCTTACGAAACCGTACACAAACGTAATCCTAATTGTATTAACGACGGGAAAATTTTAATGAAACCTACGGTGCTTATGTTGGTGGTAATGTTAATACTCATTGAATAAAACATAGAAAATTGACAGTTACTAGTTAAAATTAAAAGTGAGTTGCGTGTTAATCAGAGGAATGGTTTTAGCATGAAAAGTAATTGAAAATTTAGAGAATATAAAATTTGATATTGCTGGAATTTCGCAATAGTAACCATTACGGCAATTAGGCACGCCACGGGCTGACGTGACGCTGGCAATAAAAGTACAATCAGTACAAAAGTACAGGCTCGGATTTCAATATAAGTACAATAAGTGCAGCCCGGGATTCCGATCCGATGTTGTTAGGATAAGGGCAAAGCGAAATGGAAACAAATTACAACTGTTGTTGACTTGCTTTGACTTATAATTGGTATGAGCGTTCATGTCGGCATCGTGTCGGTTACATGAAGCCTAGAACTAGTTATATAACAAGAAAAAACGTAAACGAACAGTTATACTTTTTATTGTCTTTCTTTGTTTCGAGACAATCTTTAAACATAATTAAGAAGCTTAGTTTAGTTTTAGTTTAGTTTATGAATATTCAATTTTTAACAAACAGGTTAAAATCATATTTTTTTAACAAAAATGTTAAATACTTCACAAACAAATTGTTTGAATTCACTCGAATGCTTCTCCAATGAAAATTTCACAAAAGTCCTTGCATAGCGAGTCCCTGCGTCATAAATGGAACACATTATTTAAATTCCATGTTTCTAACAAGAGTCATTTATGCTCTACGATGGACATTAATAGTGAGTCACTTCAAATTTAGCCCTCTAAGTATTTTGAACATTATATTTACAAGACATTGATAACAAGGATTAGCGCATACGTAAGAGATTGTTCAGGTTTGAATCTAACGGAAATTTTACTCTAGAGACATATGTTATTAATATTGGGCAGACGTCGGTGATCCCAATGTGAAGGTTCCACTAGGCAGTCCCCACGGGCCGGTTGTGACGTCGACGCGAGTTAACTCGTAAATAACCTCAATTAATAGAGCCCTGGCCGTTTGACACTTGACGTAATTAAGTGGCGATTAGCGGCCAGCTCGCTCCATGTAGCGGATCTTGCGAGCTAGCCGCCGGGCGACGGGCGACGGCGACGGGCGACCGGGG
>LQNK01001181.1:188854-246113 GCA_001586405.1 Phoebis sennae | reverse complement strand
GGGCTCCAACTAATTATATTGATATAGTTGGACGTTTGACAGCTTGATTTGTAGTTAATGGAGCGCAGGGAGATATCCAGCAAGGCTAGCTAGTGTTATGCGAGTCTCATCGCCGTGCAATAAGCAAAACGCACAACATAATTAAAGGCAACGCGATATTAGGTGACGAGATATTCAATTAAAACTTATGCGTGAGTTTATTTTAAATGAATTCATTGTAGTAAGTACATTTTGAGTTTAAAATTGATTATAAAACTTTTTACTACAAAATGTAAGTCACATTTTGCTATTTAGTTAAACGGAGTATAAACAGAACACTTACAATCTGAAATAACTCAATTAATAACTGTAAAATGTTGAACAAGAAATACATTACATTATATTGCTTGAAAGTGTGCGTGGTCATGGGCAAATTGGATAAACTACGCATGCAATCACGGGTAATATATCCGTGACCATTAGAGTAAATAAACTTAATATATTGACGATGTTTTTCACGCAGGCTGATAATATAATAGCCGTAAATATGAGGGTAGTGGTATCCCGGTAGACTGCGCGCGGAAACGGGCGCGCGCCACGCCACCACGCAACGCTGCGTCCCAGCTCCCAACCAATACACTTTGCTTCAAATTTAACTAAACAGTGTGAGCAAACTTGGGGTGGAGCGATATTAGTGCCGATCATAGGAGCGGAACTTTATAAATCATGCTGCGTTTGAAATCAAGCTGAGTAAGTCTGTTTTGGCACTATATAGTGTAGTGTAGGTGTTACGAGGCGGAGTCATGAGTGGGCGAGGCAGCCTCGTTACGGTCAAGCCTAGGATTCAAATGGCGTCCTAGGATCAAATTTACAGCTGTTGTAATTACAAGCCTCATGCGCTCGTAACATGAGATGCGCCGTAGTTGTGGCCTACCTTCCGGCCACAAATTATTGCTTAAGGAATCGAAGAAGGGGATTTTGTCAGGACCTCATGAGTCAATGAGTTTCAAATATTGTGTGTAAATGTTATCTTTCTATATAAATAATTGTGAAATTGAATTGAGTACTTTTTGGCCAAGTTTACGTCCCGCGGAGGACACGGGAACGTATGCACACACATATGGCGTGACAACTTTATTCGTTTTCATAAATATTCCTCGCGCTCTATTCTAATATCTCTAGATATTTTACAGAAGTTTGTGAAATATTAGATATTGTAGCCACAATTTAGACCATAATTTTGCCAAAAAATAGAACCGATTTACTTACACTAAAAATAAGAATGTTACTTTTATTTTACTTTTGAAATCTATTCAAAGTCGGTGCCTTTACCTATTTTCAATTTAACAAAATTTTGCCCCGATCTATTATTTTTAGTGACCTACTAACCCTTCACATTAGAGCTAGATACCATTCATCCTCACAGTTAGAGTCTAATGGGTATATACATCATTAAAACTTAACCGCAGAGCCTATTCTGTTGAGTTCTGTGATTTTTGAGTATTTCCCTAGAATATTTTCCATATTTTTGAAATTACCAACGCCCTGTGTTTCGTATGGTGAGCGGGGGCCCGGAGGCCTGTACTTCTATCCCAATCTTCTCCCATCCTGTTGTACTCGCCTAACTTCCCATAACTATCCTCTCCTTATACGCTCCACTGCCCTCAAGTCAACTTTAAAACAATCTGTTTAAATACGTCCTTATATTAATGTGCAATAGTTTGTGTCTGAAATTTATCGCTAAGTAGGTATTCAACTCAAAATTTTAAAGTTGTTTGCAATCGTATGAAATTAATTAGAAAAATTTACATACAGCATAATCACACGTGACTGATATTAAGTGATTTAAGTGTGTGTTGTCAAACGAAAGCAAAGCTTTATTAAAAGTTACGTAAAAAGCATATTAAAGCTCTAATGCACTCAGAGACTTTCACGCGATGTAATTTATCAGTAATAAACTTTTTAACTGTGCCCGCTTAGAAATACTTTATGGATGTTGAATAAATAATGCGATGTATTTTTTGAAATATAAAGTCTTATTTACTACGTCATAAAACGCGAAATTTTTAGCCGTTAATTATTTTATAGGAGAACTTCTACTTCTCTAGACTAACGAGATTTAAGTAAGTATGTTTGGCCCTGAACGCAAAAAGGGATGTTATAAGTTTGATGTGTCTGTGTGTCTGTGGCATCATAACTCACGAACGGAAGAAGCGATTTAGTTTTTTTTTTTTGTATTAAAGGTGATTTGTATGTGCGTGTTCTGAGACACGTTTGATCAGAAGCGAATGAGCTTTTGAGGGGTGAAAGTGGGAAGAATAAACGAATGTCTGCAAATATATTTGAGTGGACCTGAAATGAAAGCGCTCTGGAAGAGAATATTGATGAACTAATCGAGAGTGTGATCCGATTGTCAATGTGTTGGGATTATTTATATTTAAATTTTATTTTAGGCTATTTTGAGAACATGACGTGACAATAACTTTCACGCCACTACATGTTACGTGCATAGGTTTAGGTACAGTAGTAATAGTTTATATTTTACTCAATCCTTTGTCAACCCAGATCATATTTACATCACGCATTACTGAACTCTGAATTTATTTTTATAAATATACATATTTTAAATAATAAAATAACCCACAAAAATTCACATAGAAAATAATATCAATAAACCCGAATATTTTCCCAAAAATTCGGCGTGCTTTCCAAAACCTTAAATTAAATAAGCCAACCATGTAACGCGATTTTTGTGTGAAATACCGTGGTTTACGTAAAAATACTTTATAAACGTGCTTCATATTTCAGTGGGCGGCGAAAATATGTCAATTTTGAAATAGTTTGATGTTTACGTAAGGAATTACGACTAAACAAGGCCGGAGCAGCTGCCGTACACCGGTATGGTGTGTGCGCACGCCACCGCCGCATTACTCGACCGCGATTACATTATAACATATAATATGTCTAATACTGTTTAGTGAACTGAGTTACGTACTTATTCATTTTTAGAGGAAACATAAATCAATAACTTCTATTTTTTCAAATAAAAAGAACTCCCTACTTGGGAGATAGAATTATGTAAATTATTTGGTCCTATAACAGTACTTTCATTTAATACAAGTACCATATCAAATAAACTAAGTTTTATCATAGGGGTTATTTCATGCAGTAAATGAATAAAGTATTAATCAAGCTAAACTTAAATTCGCTCGTGAAGCGAAACCTTGCCGTGAACTTTCGGTACCACTCCACATTCGAGGATCATTCGTGAGAACTTCTCCGAAAGGTTTACTTTCACAACTTTTCTATTATTTAATATTTAATTTCTCGAAGATTCTTTATTCAAACATTTCATATAATATCGAGTTTATTTTACCCGACTTGTTCTGTTTATTCTCTGATTAGAAACTGTTTAACAATATTTTCCAAGTATTATGAACATAGAGTTCAATATTTAAACTTCGAAATTACCATTTATTGAAATTATTTACGAAATGAAATAATTAATTTGCTGAATACAAAAACTATTGAATATATTTTGGGCTGCCCCGCAGACTGTCGCGAGCGGAGGCGTGGGGGGGTGGTGCGTGGTGGAGGGAGAGGTGAAATAGAGCGCATATAATTTCGCGCAACGAGGCGGAAGGCGCCAGGATTTAGTGCAGGGCCAGTATTAACCGCTGAAAAATTGATATACCGTCACCGCGTCATCGCATAATAGCTGCCGGCCACTGACGGTGCGACAGGGCAAACAGACGACAAAGCCTGTTTGTGTCGCAGCGGGCTTGAAGGATACGCTTTAATAAACGCCGATGATGATACATTCACCTTAGTACGTATTTTCGTACGTGCTTTGAAAGTATACACACGAAAGAAAGAAGGTAACAAAGAAACATTTCGCTATTTACTTTATGCAAAGCTTTAAACAAAATATTGTTTTCAGTTATAACATAAGAATCAAAGACTTTTGTTAAAGTTTTTCTGAAGTCGACGGAAAGAATGTTTACTGTTTATCATCGGAGGCCGACAAAACAAAATTTCGGGTCAGTCGTTTTTGTGTGATGTCCTAGCAAACATCCCGACCCAAATATCTCCGTTAACTTTCGGTGTGATATGGGATAATAAGCCCCTTAACTTTGTCCCCGCTCTAATCCTTACAATGTTTTATAAATATTTGTTGTAAGTTGTCGAGGATACAACATAGTAACTACATACTTTTTAATATGTATTTTTACAAATATGTTCAAATGAATCTCAGTTTAAATGAATAATATCATGATTTTATCTATACTTATATTATAAAGAGAAAACAATAGTGTTTATGTATGTCTGAAATATTTTCACATAAAACTACTGGACCTAGATTTAAAGTGATTTTTCCACTAGAAAGTTGTGTCTTCACTGAGGGACATAGACTAATGTAATGTAAATAAAATTAAAATAAAATAAAATAAAAGATAAAAAATCCGTTTATTGCCTTTACTAATTAAAACTTAAAAGTACAATAAAAATACAATCAAAATAGGCAAAAGGGCTATATTCAGCATATGTTACGGGCACCTTATGATGCCCGTAACATATTCGTAACGCTGTTTTTCAATATATAATGATTTTAAGGTTAATTTATTCAATGGCTTTAGTGTTTCGAACTCTTAACAAACGGCCAATGAAAAGAAATGACGATAGCGGCGACCAATAACAATTTGTATTAGGGCTGCAAAAATGGCCTCGCGCGAATTTACATAACACTGCGCTTTGCAGGCCAGTCACCAGTGCGGGGGTATGAATGCAGTGCGCCTAAACTTCCGATAAACGATTATGTTACTGCGAACGTATGTAGTTACGCTTTTATTAGTTTTAGCTGTGTAATGGAATGTAAGAATCAAAATTTGTAATACTCCGTTTTTATAATTTGATATGGTTTTAACCCCTGAGGCAAAAAGAATGACATTGTCTGCCAAGTTTGTATGTTTGTGTCTGTCTATAGTACCGTCCAGTGTAAAGTTAGTAAATGTCATTCTAATTGAAATGTAGTTGCGATATTGACAACTCAACAATAATTGAGACTTTGTTTGCTATTTTTATAGCGTTGGAAGATGTTTCTTTTAATTTTTGACCGAGCGAAGCGAGCCCCCAATGTCAATGTCGATTTAGAAACTTTGGCCGACCATAGCATGGTGGTTTTCAAATGAAAGATCATAATTGATAGGTAACACGAGGTCTAATTCTAGATTTGAGATCCGAACCACTAGTTATTTGATTTTTTTTTGTCAAACACAAGTTCGACTGATGGACTTGAAAGATGGAAGGTGTGTTGCCTTTTAAACTATTATGTTCTATATAATATTATTTGTTATTCGCATTGGCAGAACATTTAGAAGTCATATAGAATATTTTATATAAGGACAGCGAGTACGTGAAGTTGGTTCGTCTAGACTGTAGACTGTAGAGCCAAGGTAACTTTATCAAATACATAAGTTTACAGACACTCGCGTTTCGGCTACATACTTCAGTCATTGAAGAGGACTTTGTAGTGTGATAAACTTCTGAAATTCTGCACACCAGAATGTCCAAACAATGTTCATTTAGAGCATTTTTAAGTTTCATGCATTTTTTATTTGATGTTTAAAATGAAGAGTTTATAGTTATTTTTGTACATAATACATGTCACATACATTCAATTCGGGATGACGTCCGTATTCTTAAACCGTTAGCGGATACTCATCGAAGTGTGGTGGTGACAGGCCGTCCGCGGCGCCCGCCCTTGCGAGGCTTCGCCGCAACCCTAATTATTTGGCTGCCCCACGTCAGACCTTTATAAATATTCCACGATGCGAATTATTTAGCGCGCGAGGCTTAACTTACTTAGAGTTCGGGTAATAAATAGGGGAAGATAATATTTGGATTCAAGTTTAACGCCTATTGTAATTGAATAAATCATCAGTTGCCTAGAATATGGCTAAACTTAAAGTATTACATAAATTATGTAATTTTTCGTGTTTAAGTAAATAGATAATTAATTACATTTGGTCTTACTTCAGACGTTTAATAACTTACTTAGATCTTTTTTACTAAAATTACTCATAATTTTTTATAGTTTTAGACAACGATACAGTCAAAGAAAAGTAAGAGAAAAAGACAGCTGGAATCAAAAGCCTGCGACTAAGCGGTCACTTTCCTTGCTAAAAATGTAACTTGTAACTTGTAACGTACGTAAACCATAACCTCAGCCAGGCTTATCAGAAACGCAATGCAAACATTGGCAAACAGGTCAACGATGGAAGCAGTACGCGCACGAATTGGGCAGCGTGTATTTGCTGAGCAAACCCGCGGCTTTGCACCTGTATACGTGTGCACACACTCGCAATTGATAGCCAATCCCTAAAAAGATACACTTCATTCACGCTCGCGTGCTCCGGGTTTAGCGAAATAGTCTGCAATTTTAGTATTCACGATAAAGTTAAAAACGCTACGGTATACTTTTGATGGTACTTTGATCTAAATGTTTGAAAAACTTGTTAACAAGAAAAGGTCACTCGATGTTTGCTACAGGATCATTCGGATGTAAGCTTACAACAATTTTGGTGGGTTGTGAAAATGTATATAAAAGGGTCTGTCAATCTAAACATAACAAAAGTATGAGAAATTATAGGCTGATTTTACGTGGATATATTCATACAAGTTTTATTTCTCTTTGAAGGTTCTCTCATATAGGAATCCGAGCCAATACTTGTAAAACGTCAAATGTACAAGCGAGGGAAGTTAGGATACGGACAATAATTGCGAGATGTTCGGCAATGAGAAGTTTAGTGTCCGCACGCGAGCACCTGGAGCGACGGGAAACTCCGGCAACTTGCCTCGTTTGGGAACTACAACTAAATATACTTTTATTTTATTCCACTGGAACTGCCGGCGGAAACGGAAACCTCCGTTGTTTATGTGGGTTAAACAAACTTACACTAACAATTACGATGTCTCCTTTGTAATGTAGAATATGTCGCAGTGGGTCAATGCATTTACATAATGTTACTTGGAATCTTTTTTGCTTTAATTATTTTGAATTTTTATGTGTTTATATAAAACCTTTTGTCTGCGCTTTTATCTTTATGAAACAGGGCTACTATGCTTAATTAATAATAGCTATATTGATATTAAAATTAATCCATTGTTCATTTGTTGATTGAATAAAAATATTTATTCAGCACGTACAATAAAATGTCATAGGCACTTTTGTGGCCTCGTGAGAGTGGAAATAGGATGAATGGAAAAGTGGAAAGCGGGGAAATACATTATTTAATCATAATAGATGATGTAAAAGGGCAATGACAATGGTAATGTGAAAAGTAATAATCATTGAAAAACAAAAAAGATGAATGCGTTAAGAAGTACAAGAAATTCATATAGATTTCAATTAAGATATCTGTTATATAGTATAATATATCAGGTAAAGGTCTTCTGAAGTAATTAAAAATGAAAGTCAACGAAGAGTACTAAGAGAAGCTATCACGTACAACTGGCACGAGCCACGAGGCACCGCGCTCACTGCAACGACGGAACGACGGAACGACGGGGTGACGTTCAAGGGAAGAAGTGACGCGATTTTATAAAAAGTAAATTTATTTATTTGCTTATCAGAGGAGTTATAGTAACGTTTAAACTTTCAAATCTTATGCTCAATGTTCTTTGAACCCTTAGGCACAGTGAACCGCTACTAAAGTTATAGTTCCCTTGACAATTTACGCCAAGTATTTCTTGCTATTTTTCCTTTTTTTATGCACATTAAGTAAAATATTTAATTTCTTAAAGCACTCATACACAGCACACACTTATAATTATGTTAATGTAAGATTTTTAGCGAAAATATAATTTCACGTTTAAAATAACGCTATTACAATTAATAACCTTTAAATTTGTTTTGTTAAAGCTATGTACGAGTATGAAATAGCGCCAGCCGTATCCATCTTGCGGAGTAGACACATATGTGTATATTACATCTAATGTTCTCATCCGAGGTTTGACAAATGAGGATTTGATCGACCCACTATGAAGCCCCGAATGTCATAGTGTATATGAAGAACATTAATTATCCTGTTCTAAAAATTTGTTTCCATCGTACCATTTGCCAATAAGTTGGACCGACTTCTTCACACTTAAAAATACTAAATATCCTTTATTGATTGAGCGAAGTGATCGTATGTTTGTTTGTAAGTATGAAAAACTTTGTCCAAATAGCGATTTTGATATGCATATAGCCGCGTGTGGTATCTAATAAAACGTTTTGGTTTATACATTACTACGGTCTAGGTCTAGATCGGAGCGAGCCACTTGACTTATTATTGGCATTGAGTTCACTTGATGATATATTTACTCTATTATTATTATTAAATCCTCAAATGAATAGAAAAAAGACCTTCTCGAGAGTATGCCCTGTTAAAAAATATATTCATTATCAGTCCATAAACGAAGTTCTATGGGGATATACATAAGAAGCATAGTCAAACTGTAAAACATCGTTTCTTGAAAGTCGGTTCAAAATAATAAGCAAACTTTTGACTTGTTGTCATTAAGTGAAGTTTGCGTCAGGTACAGGGGTTTATGGACGCAGTGCGTCGCTTACTTCAAGTGCCGCGGCGGGAAACGTAAACGAATTTGCTGACACATAAAAAGCTTTCCAACTTAAATAAGGAAGTCAGTAAGTTAATCCCTCGACTGACGTAAACAACAAAGTAAAATAGTTCGCTTTCTTGGGACGTATCGCGGCTTAACCCGGTTTCCTTAAAAGATGACAAATGGACGGCATCGAGTGCGCTATCATGTCCGCTTACATCGCTCACGTCGCCGACGCCGACGTTATCCGCCCATCAATTACCGCCGACGTCACTCCGCGTTTTATTCACGCTATACATTTTCTGTGGCACACGGAAACAATATTCACATACATTTCAAATAATTATCGCCGCTGTGATGTTTTTAAATGCGAAGATGAAATTTATTTGTTGATGAACGAGATTTTTATGCGCGACCTTTTCATGTACTCGCAATACTGAATGTGTTCTCTTTTTTTGCTTTTAATATAACGAGCTAGTGTTGTTACTTATATGTTTTGTCATCGTGACATATTTGTACGCATTTTAAAGAATAGTATTATACGATTGTGACCTTCATTGTTTAAATACCAATGCACATTTGCTGATGAATTCTTGTTTTTTATGTTAAATTTGATAGTTTTGATCGAGGCGTTATTGTGGTAAATTAAACTTTGCTCTTGAGGTCAAGATATATAAGAAATGTGATCAAGCTTGTTGAAGCGGTACTGCAGCGAATTATAATTGTAAATGGTAGCAATATAAACGTTAAGGATTGAATTAGTGTACACAGATATTTTGCGCATTTTCTGAAAACTGAATCGTAGTGGAAAGATATAGTTTTAAATTATAAATAATTGAAGTACCTTTCCATATATCACTCATAGAGTCACTTTTATTCTAAAAAGCTAATTAGACCTTAGGATTGTAGTGAGGTAAAGTTGAAGAGAGACCCGCCTCCGCACTCGCTAATGTCGATTTGTACCTGTGCACGTGGAACTGAAAACTTTTCTTATTATTCAAGAATTTCATTTAATATATTAATTTAAATTAATTTTAGTAATATATAATTAAATTAAAATTCTTAAATGACTATGTCTCTTGCCGATATTAAAATAAACGCAATCAAACTTGGTATTAAAAATTTATATTGACATTTTATTAAATGTCTTGTTGTGTACTATAACAGAACAAAATAAAATAAAACAGATATTATTACACATAATTCATATTTATTTTCCCTTTTACCGGAATTTAATAAATTTCAATGCTTCGACACCACGTTTATGAATAGTCACCCCAAGTTCGTGTCGCGAATAAAGAAAAATATTGTAAGCAATTTCCTTATCCGACAATAATATAATACTCCCCGAAATTAAATAGTAGATGCGGGGCTCACTCGGCAATTTTATCATTTTGATTGCAACGGGGCGTTAGATTAAATTATAAAAAGGTCGGAATGAATCCGCGGCAGGGCGTGAGGCGAATTTCAGAAACACTCCAAATGAAATGTTCCTCGATCTGCGTCCTGCGGCCCGCCAGGCCCCACCGGGCCCCACCAGGCCCCACCAGACCCCACCAGGCCGCCCCCGACCTCGGCACGAATGCTTTTAGAAATGTTAGTTTTAATACAACAAAGGGAAAGTTTCAGGCCCGCGTGGGTCGAGTCAGATAACTTGCGAGAAAAAAGGAAAGTTCCACTAAATGTTTGCTTATGTACATTTTAAAGCGTGACGTCATAATTTTGACAGAAGTTTTTTAGTGGATAACGAACTGTCATGTCGGAGACGTAGCACGTAGGCGTCTTCGTGACGCAACCGAAATAGAACAATGTAAGGATACTTTGTAAGTTTAATATTGTACAATATTGTATAAAGTGGGAAAGATTCGCTCTTACGTTTCGGAGTAATAATATATCCAACTAAAGAAAATTACATTAAAATAACTATTCCAATTCCAAAACCACACAACCAGAATTTTGATGCTTGTCAAAGGTTAATCTATTCGCAAAAGTGATTTCGGAGTTATGTCTGTGACGACGGTCAATATTAAGCGCGCAAGAGAAGTTGTGTGGCTTTGCAAGTAATTGGGAATGTTGGGCGCGGTGCGGCGGACGGTGCCACTTGCCCACTCGGGCGTGATGTATCACCAGACCTGCCTGGAACGAACACCGACCATTAGTACCTTTAATCTTTCAACTGATTGTGACTAGCAGTGATTAATCAGAATTTTTTAATGTTTCATAATGTGATAAAGAAGTTAAATTGCGCGGCAATCGCTTATTTTCTACAAAATTAGTTTTATCTTCATAAAAATCAGTGTTTACCGCAATGTAAACATTGTACGAATTAGTATTTAGAGCTGGTTTTGTAGAATGATTCATTGAACCCGTGATCAACTACGATAGTGGAAAAATATTAATGATACCACAGTAAAAAAATCCAAAGTATAATGTATAAACTGATTACGTGTTGCTACTAACGAGTTCGTTTGCAATATTTATTTATTTATTTTAATGAAAAAACTTCCGCTGTAATTGTTTTATATAAGATACAAAGTTAGTCAACACGAAGCCATTTATAGATTCTCATGCGTTGTGTAAAACAAATAGCAATAATATAACTATTTATTTGTTTTAAACCAAATCTTAATCATTTCTGAAAATTGATTTCAGTACTTCAAACTAACGCTAAAATACGTGTTTGTCAATAGCAAATACTGAGAGCAGAACGCATCCAATCAGAGCGTTACTGGCATTTATCGAATGTGAATTATTAGTTAGATGCGGCCATGATGGCTTGTAAACAATGATTTGTGATTTGTCGCGGTTGTTATTGAATTTCGGGGCCGTATTGTAATGAGCTTTGATGGTCGCCAGGCGCGCGTGCGGCCGCCGCGGCGTAACGAGACGCCGAGCGAGGCTTTAACTCAATACTGTTAGAAAAAAGACATTTATTTGATAAATACCATAAATATAAAACAGCGCTTTGTCCGTACAAAGCGATTCGCATCATCTTTCTTAAATCGGACTTGTAAGGAATGGAACCGTCTCCCTCACTCCATCTTTCCTAATAATTACAATTTAGAGAAGTTTAAGGAAATGTAAATAGGCTTTTACTAGGCAAGCATATACCATCCTAGGCCGCGTTTCGCTTTCCATCAGGTGAAACAGCGGGCAAATGTTTGCCTATCCCAGTATAATATATATATATAATCACGATGGCTTTAGACGTCCTGACGATTAAATGCATTAAAATGTTAACAATAGTTTCTATAACATATTTCATCTTCGAAGACAAAAGCTTTGTTTGTCGATTATCTCCAGTTAGAGCTCCCTCGATGCATAAATTGACACAACGTAACCTCCGCCCATGAATCTTATCAAGAGTTACTTTACGACCAATGAATTGAAAATGCTTTTATCCCGCATCTTTGTTTATAGCTTATCATCTTCATGCATTGTGTATCTGTCAATTGATACTTCTGTTACTCAAAGAGGTATAATATAATGGTTATGTTTTTGAGTTTCATTTCCTTTACATCAAAAAGATTCTAGTTAACTTGAAAATCTTATGATTTTGTATTTATTAAGTTCGATTAATTTATATTTTCCATTTTATAATCATGTTATTGAGTTTAGTATCATGGCAAACAATGTATAGAGTAGGATTAGAGAAGATACGAAGTAGGTATTTCTATGAAGCCTCTTGCAAAATTTATTACGGGTTGCTTTTTAGTGTGCATTACTTGAAGATACATCTTTGCAATGTTCGTCGTTATATTGTGCGTCATAAGGACTATACAAATGGTAAAATTATTCTAAAAGTATTTAGTTAAGCGACCGTCGAATATAATATATACTAAGTTTCGTAATAAAAGAACACTCTACTAATGTACTTGGAGCCAACTCATCAAATTCACTCCAAATAGCTTTAAAATATTCATAACCTTTATAACTTCATATCTATATCTCAATTTCTGAAAATAAAACCTTCCGCCTGTCGGGATGGCCGGAGGAGGCGGCCCTGGCCATGATCAAAGATATCGCTTGTAAAGAAAGCAATTTGGCGCGCGATCGAGTCGTAAACCAAAATTATATAACACATCAATTTTCTTTATACCTCCATTAGGGCCGCTGTTTAATGTTTATTATGGTTCCGTAAAAAAACTTCGTACGAACTCGCTTCATAAAAGTGAGTAAGTGCAGTAATGAGGGTATTTATCACCAGCGCCTTGGAGTGCACATAATACTTCACGTTTTAAAGAGCTGCCGGCGTTTGACACTGTGTACATTATGTTCTGTTGTTCTCCGATATATTTGGTGTTTACAAACGTTTAACTTCTCTTACTTTCAATAAATAAAGTCTTTAAAGTATGTACAGAAGATATACAAAAGGTTTACATTAATAATACACAAAATATTATGACAAAAATGTTATTGCTAACAGCAATTTTTACCAGACAACCTTAAGGAGACGAAATGTTGCGAAGTACAATAAAGAGATTGAGAAGATATTGTATTATATTGCTTTAATTGTGTGACTATTCAATGATCTGTTCATGAGTGGTAGTATTATTTAAGTCTTTTATCTTTTATAATTTATCTTTTCTGTAACGTAGAATTCTGAACGTAGAATGAAAAGGCAAAGTAAATTACTGAAACTTGTGTCACTCAATCGATATCAAACCTCAGTAAGTCAACCTTTAGTCGACGTCAGTGAGTGAATTTGGTGACCGCTGAAAATCAGTGTTGGAATTCAGTTATTGGATTTCTCGAATTCCAAAATTACTAACTGGAAATCTAATTAGGGAATACTGACGTTATTTTTAGTTTATCGTGTTTTTTGATATCGTCTCTGTATGAATGTATTTTTCTTCCGATAAACGATACGGCAAGTTATATGACAATTGTATGGCAATTTATAAGCTTCCAAATAGCTCGAATTGTAGCTATAGGATCGATGTGAATTGTCGGCACATTAGCCGTTCAATTTATCCGCGCTTGTAAAATCGCGAATAAAACGTAACGTACGGAACCACACGGCAATAATGGCGGACATTACGCGCTGTAGTGTGCAGGTATGTGCTGTTGGAGATCGTTTGTTTTGGACAGGCTTTTAATCGGCAAGATAAAGAGCATGCGGTTCATCTGATGGTAAGCAACCACCGCCTTAAGGTTTTGCATAGAAAAGCAAAGGAAGGAGGCAGAAAGGATTGGTATAAGGAAAGAAACAGAAGAAGAGAGGAAAATTTGACTCTTCTCTGGAAATTTGCAAATAAAAATTCTTTGCTTGTTTAATGTTATGTAAAAGTAGATATAGCTTTCATTTCAATTTCATCATAAAATTTGTCATCAAAGCACATTTCTTCAAACAATAAAACTAAACGACCGAGTAACGTTAACACTCATTGGTCAGTCAGGTTATTTCATTCATCGAGTGCGCTGGGTTTTAAAATCATTTTATCTGCTGTTTGTATAATGACAGTTATCATTCTTCCGATAAACCCTGATTCACATACTAAAAAACTAAAGATTTATTACTAACAATCATATTTCAACAGGAGTCATGACAAAAATTACTAATAATATAAATGCGAAAGTAACTGTTAGTCTGTGTGTCTGACTCTTGCTCACTGAACCGATTTCGATGATTTTTTTACAAATATAGTTTGAAATCCGGGAATCTCAGAAAGCTCACGAAAACGGGAAATATTCATGACAGAAACTGCGAGGTACATTAGTTAATGATGAAGCTTAATTCCTTTACTACGCCTACTATTTAGCGAGACCCGTGTTGTACCTCCTCTCAATTTAAAAGTTGTAGCAGTACCGAAGTTACGTCTCTAAATATAAACAAAGTTATACATTCAATAAAACTTTGTACCGGCACTTCGGTAGTTTCCGGAAGAATTAAGGTATCTCTGTTACAAAGGGAAAGTGCGTGAAACTTACAGAAGCCTAAGTTTCGTTTTATTGTTACGTATGAGGCGCCGCTGCTAAATAATGCCTCCGTTTTAAGACATCTTGTATTGCTTTTATTCACGGGTTCTTGTTGGGTGTTTTCCAAAATATCTTTAAATCTATATTAATAATGTAAAGCAGAAGTTTGTGTGTTTGTTTCTTTTTATGAACACGCTACTAGTTCATTCGAGTAATCAAGTAAGGCTAGGCGCATAGCCGTTATTATATGGTGATGTATATGAAACTATACGCGTAATTCAAATTGTGTTAGATTACATTTTTCTTGGTTCTTAGGGTACCTAGAAAGTAATAACGGGACTCTATTACTGAGCCTCCGCCGTTTACATGTCTGCCTGCATGACATGCATCAGGCTGTATTTCATAAACCAGGATAAAGCAATAAAAATATTAAGAGGGGTTTGGCTTGAAACGCTTCCTGCACGAGTCCGACTCGCATTTGGCCAGTTTTTTAATATAAAACGGTTAAAGAGAGGGCAAATACATAAAAGTATTAAGACATTCTGTTGACGCGCTTCAGATTGCAATATTGTAATTTCATAAATATGACATTTAATGAAATGATCGGTATTGCCAGCTTGATGATGGTTGTTAAATCTGAGAACGTGCTGATGAAAGGTTATGTCACAAGGTTAAAGTCATCGACAGCGAGCCAAGGTTTCTCTCGAGTATCGCAATTAATAATTGGCATTTCTTCTATTGTATTGCTACAGTCAGCTTTTGTTGCTCTAATAGGCACTTATTTAAATGATATTCAATTATTCTGTTGGGATTTTGATCGTTATTTCTTTGCTTAGTAAAAGCAAGATCACTAAACAATAATATTGTTCACGGGATATTGGATCTATTTAATAAATAACATTAGTCATTTGTTATCCGTAGTTTAATTTATGCACTTTACAAAACAAATACAATAATACTTGAAGCAACTCGCTGTACCAGGCAACTGTACCAGGAACACAGAAATAGTGCGCAGTTTGTCCTTGTAATGGCGGCTATCCTCTCACGCCGGGAACATAAGACGTTTAAACTGCAATTGTAGAACGGGAGATAAGAGCGGCCTTAGCCTGCGATGTTACGGTTATTGCGGCTATACGGCCTCTTACACGCCGCTGCGGCCCTGGTACTCGCGATAACAACCATTACACCTATTATTGTTTAATAAATGATAATATTGTATGGCTTTTATTGGTTCCTGAAGTGTTTTTATGCGAGTATCTCCTGCGATTAGAAGATATTTAATATAGCCATTTCGAGTCTGATAGAAACAGCTTACATGTAAAATAGCGGATTCGTAAAGTCCAAATTCATTTAGCTTTTAGTGAAAATCATATTGTACAATACATAATATTCAATTCATAGTTGAATTCAACAGTAACTCCTCATATGTTACTCGTATACAATAAAAACGGAAGTAGATAGCTAAATGACCTCAATAAGTCTTTAAAGCGTGGCACATTCGTCTTCACAAGCGGCAATTTGTAAGTTCGGAAAGAAAGGCGTAATAACACACATTAGCGCAATAAAACAGCATGTGAATAACAACCACTGGAATCATGTAATTATACTCATTTACATAATGTTCTGACCGAGTTCATACTCTTGTTACAATATGTCAACTAATTTTAAACAGTTAAAAACGTCACAATACTGAACGTCGGACATTTAAATGTTCACTTTGCAATTGTAAATAACTTGGCCCAAAACAATTCTACATTTAATCTATTTTTTTCAAAAATCATCAAGCAACCGTACTAATTTTCTGTAAAAAAAGAAAACATAACATTACACCAATAGCTATGAATGTTAACTTGTGTATGAAGCGAATAAAATACTCAAGTATTTGCTTTAAAATTAAAGTTTTTGTGTGGCACGATTCCACCTTTCATTAAAAAGCTTTGTCTTGGGTAATACAACCCGAAATAGGTCCACTGGGCCAGGCTCCGACGATCTGTGTCACCAAACGCGCGCCGACTGCCGGGGAGACTGCACCCGCTGAATAACATACTTTCAATGGAGGCGGAAGGAATGGAAGAAAAATAACGAACGGTGTCATTCGGGTAAATGTTAAAATAAATATTTTCACTTTTATTCCTTTCCTTTGCTTTAATATCTTTAAACATCTTTATTTTTGGCATATCGGTAAAATATTAAGTCAAAGTTATAGGCAAATGGCAAACATCCAGTAAAACTAAGAATTTACGAATATTGCGAGCATATATAAACAAAATGCGAAGTACATAAGCAGTAATGCCACGTGTGTTTGCCATGTTCACTTCTAGCCCAACAACAAAATGTTAAGTGTAGTGTGAAAAATTTAAAAAGTCATGTTTTCTTCCTAAATTATAAAGCTTACCTAACTTCAAAACGCAGACTAAAAATGCAAGCAGCAGCGCAATATGTCACAAACATGGCCGGCTAATAAACCCGTATTAAAGCGAGTTCCACGCACGTGTCTGCGAATTCCCAGCTGCACAAAGGGCATTTCAAAGTTTTTCTACAAATGTACGTGGAAATTATGTTTAGAGTTGTACGAGCGCGCGCCCGCTTCTTATTTTTCCTCGGTAATTCCATCGCGACCTCGCGTCGGAACGTAAGCGGCAACATCCTTCTAATTCGAGAGTTCCTTTCGGCTCCAGTGCGCCGAATAGCTCTCTGCGCTGAAATTGGAAGTATTCGGAACGACACGACTTCTGGACATCGACGGCTGACAATGAAAAATAACATGTCACCGCGAGATTTATTCTCTGATGCGAAACTATCTCATGCATAATGTAAGATGTTTGAGGAGTACAGAATGGGGGCACTCAATTAAATAGAAATATAGAATAACGTGACAGGCGTCTGTTGAATTTTAATGTTTCCGATACGAATGGTCGTGTTGTGAAAGAAAATGCTTTGGCGCTTCCAATTCTGTAAAGTGGCGACGAGACAGAAAGAATTACTGAAAATTATGAATCGTCACAACTACCGTCACGATCTGAGACATGATTCCAGCTTTTAAGATAATTGGAAAATTACTGCTTAAGAGCCCTAGGGATTAGTGAATTCTTTGAGATGTAAATATAAATTTCCAAAACGTGAGATGGATAAATCAATTATTAATATCGTGAGTAAATGCTACATAGAAAATTCAAACTATTTAAACTACTTCTAAGTCAGTATAATGAACGTAAGTTCCTAGTTTCTTCATATGAAACAAAACAATAAGATTCTCGTATCAAATACTTTTCAATGAGCGTGGAGTTTGTACGAATTTCTTTGTCTCCCCGTTCCTTCCGCGCAGGAAGCATTACCGCGGCGGTAGTGAGGGTAGTTAGGGATAGTTAGGGGTAGTTAGGGTGGTTAGGTTGCATCGCCACAAACACAGCATAATTGCAGGAGCTGTACTCTTTGTGAGCTCATAAACATCTCGCTGGTTTCTTTTGCTCATTTGCGGGTATTTAGCGAGCTGAGGCGCTCATCTTTCGCCTTACTTTCGGCATTTAATTGCGAAACTGTTGCTGCACTTTGCATTTTACCTGACGTGACACTTTATTTTTTGTTAAAAACTGTATAAAATACTTTGGAGTTAACTTATTCAAATGTTTTACTGAGGTGAACATAAAGTCTATGATTACTTAAATATTGCACAAATATAGCATTTTGTACAACAAATGTTATGAATAAAAATACAACTTTTAAAATAAATAAGCTTAAAAACTGTATTGAATAAATAAAACATAATCGTTGATGCGACTCAACGAAAATACATTAAATAATACAGCATCAAAAATGGATATGATTTATTAATGATAGATGGCATATAAAATTGGGTTGAATGCGAACAATTCAATTTAAAAATACTTTGTTAAATAACTTTGATTGCGGGCGGTTATTAATCACTGCACAATTGCAAGTACTGTATACAGTATAGTGTGATATATGAAATATTATTTCTTGGTTTTTGTATTTTGTTGAGCGGCTGAAGTAAACGCACGGTTTTTATTTAATATAGTTTACTATACTAATTTATTTTAGAAAAGTGAACAATATTTGCCGCAAAATGAAAGAGTGAAAAAGTGTAGAGACAATGTGCAGCATAGTTTAACCACTTCGAGGGGGATATTATTTTCTTAGCTGGCATGAGTTATGCTTATGTACCGCTGGTTACTATCTAATTGTTTTAAAATAACTTAAAATGTTTTGTATGTATAATTTTACCGTTCATTACAATCTACGAAAACTGTCAATATTCGGCGGAGTGTATCTTTGTATTCCTGACCATTACTGGAAGATAATTGGCCATCGAGCGGAGGGCCCGCGACAAGTAGCGAGGACTGCTCTCCGCTCGCTCTAGCCGCCGCCCATTTGTCGCTACTTGTTACCGAACTTTTGGCAAATAGATCACTTGTCTGCTGTTTCACTTTCAAGTAACCAACTATTCTTTAGCCTTTATCAACACGCATATTAAAGAGGGAAACTTTGTTTAGTTGTAATGAATAGACTCAAAAACTACTGGAGCGATTTTAAAAATTCTTTCGCCATTCGCAAGCTATATTATTCACGAGTTATATATTATAAAAACTTTATGCTACGGGAGCAAAGCCGCGTGGATCAGCTAGTAAATAATATTAAAAAAATATTTATAACTTTTACAAAAAATTTATGCAAAAAATAAACTTTGATTTTATAATGGATGCAATTGACAACGATTGGATTGATTTGACGTATTCATTAGGATAAGATTGTTGACTTGAAGGGTACACGTAAAGGGAATTTCCTTATAAAATAATTTATTTCTCAGAAGGAAATACTAAAAGGTGTGCTGTGTTGCGACAGCGATGCCAGGAATCGTCTTGGGTGGCATCGCTGTACTTTTGTATAGATTGTTTATTGTCCGGACGTAACAGTGGTAATTTTGTATGAAAATAAATAACTCATGTGTAATGTCGCGGGCCCAGCTAATATGATGACGCAGCCAGAGCTACACCGCTACAGGCTACGTGGGGCGTGTGGGAAGTGCGCTAGAATTGCTTTGATTTTCCACGTGACCTGCTCGCGATATTTATCTACAGTGACCGCATCGGACTGCATATTTTGTTCCTAGGAGTTTTTAAATTTCTGTAGATGGTGTAGCTTTTTTCTTAGTTCACGTCCACGGGAGCAGTTGGAGCGATTTCGCTATTTTCTATGTATTTGTTATTTTTAAAATAAAAAACATAACTTAATGTTTTTTTTTTCAATTTTAGAAAAATTCACGTAAATATAACTTATAATTAACTCTAAGGTAGTCTGAAGTATAAGATCTTAACCGTGTCGGATATCAAATTGCTTGAATAATCTGTACTAATTATCACAGAATTTTCTAATTTTTTTCATAACATTTTTAAGATTTAAATATTACCATTTTAGCCATAAATAATATATCCTCTTCATTATATTATTAGAAGCTGATCCGCGTGGCTTTACGGTAGCATAATGTTATATATTTAATAGCCTATCTTACTCGTGGATAAAGTAGCTTTTGAAGAGTGAAATAATTTTTAAAATCGATCCAGTAGATTTTGAGCCTATTCATTACAACCACACAAATAAGCAAACAAACGTTTTCCTCTTTATAATATCAGTGTAGATGACTTTCCGGTATAAACTCCTGACTCGAGGCACGGCCAGTTCATTGGCCGCCGCCCCGAGCCTCACTCACGGGTGTCACACAACCCACGAGTGACAAGTGACATCCACTCCATAGAAGGCGTGATAATATTATAATGATTTTATTCACGCAGGTCTGTAAGAGCTGCAGTCTGTATGTGGGCTTAATTGTTACGAGCCGTTTTCTATAATATCTAACATAATATTTTTTCTGCACAGCATTTAATGATATTATAATCTTGACTCAAATCATAAACAATCATAAATACATAAGATGAAAAATTATTTAAGTTTTTTATTGCATCACTTAAAAACAAATGGAATTTTATAATAGTTACCCAAAATGTAAACATCTTAAGTTACATACCAGGCTATCATAATGACCCAAGGCATGAAATTGAGGAGTTCCTTATGAGGGCCGGGTGACGGGTCGGACGGACCCTATTACTGGCAACTATGCCTTCCCTTTCTTATTAAATACGAAGGATTTGTCATATTATTTACATGTTAACATATTAACAGTTTAAATACAATGCGATGCGATGTTAGCAGATGTTGCTATACTGTGATTAACATGGTTCATTAAGATTTTTTACAAAAACTCAATCAAATACAAGGTTCACTTGTAACTTATGAATTTTTTATTGTTTTACTTTTGAAAGGCTACTCATTTAAAAGTAATTTAGAAACATTTTAAAACATTGGAAGCAAATAAACAATCATTTTAATACAAACAAGCAAGTGGAAGCAGGAACAGATTCATATATTTAGAAATGGGTAGGTACCGTAATGAAATATTGATGATACGTTTTTAATAAAATTTTAAAGAATTTTATCAATATAAAATAAATGAGAGAACATTTGATTTCAGTACAATGTCCTCGAAGGAATCACCTTTGTGCAGAAGGCCGCCGCACCGCACCGCACCGCACCGCACCGGCGGCCCGACGCAGTGTAATGAGAGACGAAATTCAACCGCCGCCCACGCTTCAATGTTTTACATATTTTACGAAGCTATCCTTCTAGCGGCTCAAATATATAAACGTTTCAAGTAATAGGCATGAAAGGTATATTATTTTCTGTTCGTGTAATCATCATAATCACGTTTTATATAAAACGTTTTTGCGTTCTAATATCTACCTTTTATAAAAACATTAGCCTTGATTGTTTCATGTGTAAATTAGTTGATATTTGATGTACTACATAAAAGATAATGTATTAGTACATTATGAAAGAAAAACATAGTTGAAAATAGAGAATAATTCTCGGCGCAAAAGTTAATGGTGAGTGCATAAAGTTAAATGTTATAATTTATATCGGCACGGCGAGGCGAGGGCGACGCGGGGCGAAGCGGACGACAGTTCGTTAACTCCGAGACTAAGATTTACTTGCGAGCTCAAATCATCTAACGAGATATTTTAATAAAACTTTAGTAGGCGTCGTCCCTTATTTTTATTAATTGTTGCTGGAAAATATAGAAACTATTCCAAAATCTATAAACATGTATAAAACTCAAAGGCGACTTATATAGTGATCTATCAATGCACAGCCTAAACCGCTGGACGGATCAGGCTAAAATTGGGCATGGAGGTATATGTAATAACGTAGGTTTCCGCTAATAAAGGATTTTGATCAATAACTGTAGACACGGGAAAAACAAATATACGCGGGTGAAACCACGGGGCACTGCTAGTTTGGAATAAAATTACCATTCAGAACAGATGAAGCCAAATATTTCCAAACACAAAAACAAAATAAATACTCGAAGTTTTCGTTTTATACAGGTTTGATTAAAAATGATATTTATTTTGTCTCGTTACGCAAAAAACATAAATCTTCCACATAAACTCCGAAGCAGAACGTTTAATATTCAACGAAATACATTCTATATTTTGGAATATTCGAGGCGCACCTAAAATTTTGTACGTAAACAATTTGTACAAAGGGTTGTGTTTTATGATCACGTCGGTGTCGCCGGCAACGTCGCGACTCACGGGCTTATTGGCGTCTCATAGCGAAGAGGCACATGTTGGAGACACGTTAGAGAAGCTTTGCTTATTAAGCATGATTTGACTGTCAACTTATTTGAAGGTCTTTATAGGGCTTTACTCTAGAAAGTCAATTACAAAACCAAAAGTGTTGTACTTTTGGTTAAATTTGAGCTTGAAATGTATTGAAAATAAAAAGCAAAATATTACGTGACACAACGTTAGCATAAGTGCACTGTTAATAAACTGTAAAAAGAGGCCTGTATGTAAATCAAGTTTGTACATGTACGTTATTCTAAATTGTTGTATTCAGTCTTTTGTGCTTTGTGCTTCATAAACAATTTTTAAATTTACAATTACAGTAATGGTTATACATAACGAAGTGGCAATGGTTGATTAGTAGACATAGTTGGGTAGCACTCGGACCCGCCGCGCCGGTTACAGTGAATTATTTCGCGTATTTGGTTTATTAGCATTGCGTGTGTGCGTGTGTGTGTGTGTGTGGTCGCGCGACCTAGATATTCAGTACTCTGATGTTTATGAATTATACTAGTTGTGCCTGTCGTGTCTCTCGTATAACTAATATTTTCTCAGTAAAATATAGGCCTTGTGTTTTTATAATGAAGATTTGTTCTCCAAGAAAGAAGAAGATTTGAAATCCAAGTTTTACTCGATAATGTTGATTCTATCGATCGAATATAATTGTTTTTGTATATTTTCAAATATACAGTACCCAAAAACAACTATAATACAAACGGTACCTAATAAAAACCTCTGATTGCCGACTTGAGTATGAATTCATTCAGTCAGTCTTGGAATATATGAATACTCTAAGAATATTTTCATTGTGATAAATTAATTACAGTAAACATTTACTATTTTCATTAAATGTCAAAATATTTCTCTGACAAATAATTTGATAATGGGTAAAATATAACATTCAGCATGTTTTAATCATTTCTGAAAAGCCCGCGTTGTGCCTTTGTGCCACCCGACACAACTGTGCACAGTGCTAATTTTAAAAACTCAGACTTGATATTTATTATTTCTATAAAGAATATTATCTACACAAACTAATAAATGAACTTCGAAAAACAAGACAAGATTGAACACGCATTGCACTTGTTAGAAAACGATGGTAATCACTATGTTAATTAAACTCACAAAGTTAAATCACATTCTACATCGATCATATCAATAGAATATTCCAATAAATTCAACGTAACTCACTCCCCTATATCGACATTTTCCGAACATTGCTTCATGCATTGCATTTTATTACAGTTGTTATTAAAGACGTCCCCCGGCGTCGCCCTCGGCCCCGGCGATAATTGCACCTTCCCCTCGTCATCACAAGTATATAGCACACGCATTGAGAGAGCCCCCGCAACCCCCGCGACCCCTGCAGCCCCTGCAACCGCAGCAGACGGAGACAAAGATGTACCTGAGCCCGACCGCGATTCAAATGCAATGTGAGGGGACAGTGTTTGTGTTTCAAATTCCAATGCAGTTTTGCACAAAAGACATCGTATATAAACGTTACTTTCGCTCTCAAATGAAGTAACGAATGTACGTAAGAAAATTATAATATAAAACGTAATATGAATAATTGAGTATTTATCACAAAATTACGTTACTACCAATCTCCAAGAAAAAATCACGATAATAAGTTAAGTCATACCGAGTTAGAGCAGTTAAAAACAAAAACATACTCAAATTGATCGCGTTTGTGGCTACTTTAATATAATAATATCTTTCATATCTTTCATATGACCAAACTTTAGAACCACACTATAATCACAATAACATTTTTCTCAACTTAATCAAATCATTAACGGATAAAACTCACGCACCCTGACAGTATCAATAACCATACATAGTTCCTACACTCACAAACACAGAGCCTGTATGTATGTATTGCGTTTAATGGCAACGTCAACAAAACTCCCCCCACTGCAAATTAGTCGTAGAATATAGTCAGCAACTTGAGACACACTACAAAATAAACTTCAAAGAAATTGGCGCGCATCGCTATATCCATTTGACTAATTGAGGCTTTGTCCTCACTACACTTTTAACCCTAATACATTGATGCTCGGTCTGTTAATAATTATGGATACATTTAAATAATAATAATAATTCTTTATTGCTCAATTGTGGTTAAAGTTAACTGTCAGACAAATTCAGACGAAATTTGACAAGGATGCGTAGCGCTGAAACGCAATTGTCACAGTTAGCGGTCGTTTAGCGTTATGGAATAGATAAACTAGCTTTAAAGTGCCGCAGGACCAGGCGATTATTTTAAAAGGCTATTTCTAAAACATCAGTAGAGATTCAATATTGCAACGTCAGGGATTAATGAAAAATTCCGCTTCAGAACGTAGCTTTAGGAGTTTTCCTTCAAAACGATTTTTTTTGCTTTGATCAAATACTCAAAACGCAAAAGCTGTTTAACTGATATGTTGCACAATAATAATTTAAGTCCATATTTGTATAATTTTTTAACGTATACTGGATTTTTCATGATATCAGTAATTGCTTCAAAGTAAGAAACTTTAGTATTAAAATTATGCTTCAAGTGAATTCGTTACAGTCAATTGAACTTGAAAACTTGTTAAGACAACTTTTTCCCAGAGGCTTCGAACTTTAAACTAATTATAAATAATATTAATGCTTAGACTTTTTGATATCAGAGTTTTGTTAAAGTTACAAACTACAAATATTAGTGAAGCTCTGAAGAATAATCAAGATTCTATATTATTAAATTAAAACGATTCTAAGAATTTTGTGTTTAAAGAGCATATATTATTGTAAAAGCTTTCTCGTAATAAATCCTTTTTGCAGGAATGGTAGTTTACTAAACAGACTGTTTTTAAAGTATTCTTCAAACTTCAGACAGTTTCATTTTTGGTTTTGTGTTTCAGAACCAGCTCAAGCGATTCTTATAATTTGAATATTTTTCTTTTGTGGCACTGATATAAATATATTAAGATCATGATGGTAGATAACTAATAAAATAAAAGACCTACTTATAGAATTTAAAATATGTGGGATTTCTTCACCTTTTACCATTTATAAATGATTTTTATTCAGGTATTCCGTACTGATGTGTGTAGCCCCCCATACTCAAATACACATTAAAGACGTAAGCAATAATCGTGTGATAGCAAGCGTCCCTTATTGCGGCGGATATCGGCGTGCGCCGGCGTCAATCTGCAATGAGCTTTACTGCATTATTCACGACCGAATTGAAATTTAGAGCGTTTAGCCGCTGCCAGCGACATTATTAATGGACATGTGTGAATTGTCCCTGAGCTGCCTTAAACGTTTTGTTGGGTCTGATTATAGAGATTTACCTTTGTAAAAGTAACGTTATTCTTATAAATAAAAAAAAAATCAAATCAAATCATTTTATTGACTTAGTTGGTTCTGACTCTTAATACAGATCTTCTTATCAATGAAGTTTGTTGATATATTGTTTAAATTAATTTCATGAGTCAACTCAATCATGTATTGTTTACACAAATCATATTTGAAACTTTTATTTTATTACCGATTTACTTTTATAACTTCCACGTTCATTCGAGAGTCGCGACTGTAAGCGAATTCATAACAATATCTCCAAAAGTTCGGCAAAGCTGTTTGTGCCGAGAGTTTTTCGACAACCAGTGGATCGAAGCTTAAGTCGGTAAGCCGCCGCCGATACAAGCTGAGCGCAATCTGACAGTACTGGTTTTGGGGGCTTTTAGTGTTAGCTTTTGGTAAAAAAACGCAATTGCTTGGCAGTTTGCACACAAGCTAAATACAGACCAAAATATACTAGTGCGAGCTAGAGCTCGCGTTGTAATTAATCAAGACCTTTCATTTGATACCACACTTGGCTATATTCATATGAAAATCACCTATGTCACCCCCCCTATCCTCGTAACTCCCACTTTTTTTACTTAAGATTTTTCTTTATCTATACTATTCACGAAATTTTATCACGATCTAATAAACCATACTCCAGATAGCCTCGGGCAAACATTCATCTATTTGACCTCCTATCATCGCAACCCCGCAGCGATTTCGCTCATCTTCGAATTCGACATTTTCTTTTACTATTTGTGTAATGTATTAAAAATTGAGAACTACAGATAAAATTCATTTATTATACTCTGGTATAAGTTCTGTGCCAATCGAGTCCTCAAAATTGTTAGAAAAGTTAGGGATAAATAATATAGTTCACCTACGAGTAATCTCGGTACCCTACCTCCGATCAATCCGCGCGAGTCAGACAAACTTATAAGGCCCGTAATCCCCCTGATGGAAAACGTGTTGCTCCTGCGGCTTATCTCCGTCTTGTTATTATTTTACTTATTATGTGGGATTTCTTCACCTTTATGATGTTTCCTTTAGTTCCAAGGACTACGTGCTGCAGAGGTCGTGCCTTCATGAATATTAAAGGATTGGGTATGGATGGTAGGGTATAGAAGCATTATTATTATGGAAACTTGTCTATGGTTGCTGAAGGATATTTATATGTGAAGCTCATATATACAACCGTTCAATCAAAATTCAATATCAGTAAAAATAAAATAAGAATTTGTGTACTCAATAACTACTGTGTACTAATTTCTGTCACGTCTCAGGTATCATATTATATGTAAATATATTTTTATACCACTTTGGACGAATGAATAATATTTTATCATACATCAGTTTAAACATAAACACTTAACTTTAAATATTTATAAAAAATAGTACGCATTGAATACAAATAGAAGGTATTTAGTATTTAAATGAATGCAAATGACTGGCTAATGAAACAGATTAATCAAGGTAATGCATTGTGGCGCTGACAATAAGAATCTTGAAGTCTCGATCCCTCGCATCCCTCAGGGGTGCACCGGCGCCGGCAGGGAGACAAAGGGTCGAGCGAGGCTGCAGGCAATCTGCCTTCGTCCTCACGTTTAATATCAACCGCAATTTCGCGTGTGGCAGAGAACAATACGCGAATCTATGTAAACATTTTCAGAGCCATTGTTGATTCTGAAATTGTAAAAAGGAGGAAAGCACTCGAACGGTTTTGTTTTAGACTTCAATGAGTTATTTCTTCGCCTGTGTGCTCACCAATTTGCGAGGAGATTGGAAGTATGGAAAAGCGGAGGGTATTAAATGTATATTCATTGTATGAATTATTGGATAGCTGTGTGTTACGAATTTTAAAGGCATTTTACTACATATATGAAACGTTAAAAATTGTATTTTCTTTTGCTAGGTTTAATGAAAATGTAATCGTATAGGGTGTGAAGATGGTTCTTTACATAATCTTAATACGTTGGTATTTATCTTATTTAAGAATATATTTCGAGAAGTATAAGATACAGTTTCAATATATATCAGAAATAATATTAACACTTGGCGCTCCATTAAGGGCTGAGTTGGCTATTGAACAAGCACAATAATAAACTGTATGGATGTGTAACCTATATGTCGCTGGCTCAACAGGCGAAGTAATCCCATCACACGGATGCGTTGCATACAATCCCCGCAGTGTATGCTGCTCATTGCGGTGCGGTCGTGACTTGCAGAAATTAATAATGCAATACATAGGATTATAAACATCAATGTTGATTAAATAGATCATCCTATTACTTGTGGTACTGTAATCCAAGCTGAAACAGGACTAGTATATTATTGAATTCTAAAAACTCCGAAACCTTTTTGTATTCAACCTCATAAATCCTCGGTATAGATTTTAATAAAACTAGCCATACACGTGAATGAAATCCTAGATTAAAGCATTAAATATTTTCATATCAGTCCCCGCAGATGACAAAATCTGTTCCACGAAATAATTTACTGTCTGACCAAACTTGTTCATAATAACATTTGTCCCGAATTACAGAGGATCGGCCAAAAATTCCATAAAAAATTAAATTCCATTTTGTGTAATTTCCTTAATAAAAAAAAAATTCCAGGCTTATATAAATATATTGTTTGTCTTTCTTCGAAGTCTTAACAAGTAGAAGTTAAAAATAAATGATCACCAGTACATTGTCGTTAAGACGTCTCTCTATTATTGAGACGCTCTTTGAAGTCCTGCTGACATTTTTCACTCTTCCGTTTGAAGTTGCATCTCAAAATAATCTAAGCTTCTATTTGTAACGAAGCTATGGCATATTATAATACATTTTCCATGCGAGTATCTATGACATAACTATTATAACAGACCTTCCATGCGTGTATCTATGACATTTCGACATTACCGTGACATTTTCCAAGGGAGGACTTCTTAATGCAAAGCTAGTCTGAGTTTTGACGCAAACATTACATGGGAAAATTATAAATACCCATGAAATTAGCCAAGCATTAATAGCTGCTTTATTTTATGTTCGTATTTATACAAAACATTAAAATACCGTGTATATTTAGAGAAAACACTGATAAATTACTCAGAAAAGCCTCGAAGGCATCGAGGCGGTTCCGAGTATTTTGAAGGTAGTCATTTGAAGAGTGAATGATATCAGTAGGCGTTTCAAAAATCCTTTTATTCGTTTTATTATTAGAAATGTTTTGTATAAAGTTCAAAAGGTTGCTAGGACTGTCAAAGCGTTGAATAGTTGATTCGTGAGAGAAATATTAGAGCTTCGCGGTTTCAATCGCGTATGTATCCCGTTCCTGTAGGATTTTCTGGATACAAACTATTCTATGTCATTGCTGGGGTTTCAAAGAATCTCTGTACAAAATTTTATCCAAATTGGTCTTGTTGTTTCGGAGCCTATTCAACACAAACAAACAAACCTTTCCTCTTTATAAAATGAGTATAGATAACCTAGTACTCGTATGCACACTAGTTGAACGCCTATAATGATTCAACGATCCCTTAACTTTTTGTTTTTTGTACTATATTTGGAAAAGTATCTCTTCATACATGATCAGAACGTACTTTAAGGCCCGTATTCAGAGTTGCCGCTCAGATCAACATTCAACCGAGATTCGATTTGATTACCGATCAGCACTTAAGACGATACCTTATTCCGAAATAAAACTTGAGCTTTGTTCCGTAGAAACTTGTCTTGAGTAAGGATATGATCAATGATCATGGAAACGATAATCAAAAATTACTTTTGTCTTTTATGTTTCACGTCACTTTATTACACGGCACATAATCAAATATTTTAGTAAAATTTCTGTTTTTTAACTAGCTATTAATATCTTTATTATAAACTATAACAATTAAGGAACAATTAAATAGTAAAATGTCAATCGTTACTCAAGACACCTATTCACCACATTTACGCAATCAACGATCAAATCTATACTCAGTGACAGATCTCGACTTAAATGACGTTTTGGAATAAATAGCTGAGGGTAGATTTGCTGATCTTCGATCGTTGGAGAAACGATTGTCAGATCGAGTATTAATTAACGTTCTAGAATCAAATCTTGACTCAAATCTCGACTTAAAACTTGAATCATTGCTCAAGATACAACTCTGAATACGGGCCTAAGGTACGTTCTGATCATGTCACATTTTTAAACTCCAATTTTGATGTCTTCGTGTACCTCTATGTACGTTGCTATAAAACAGTGAATGAATTATACAGTGGTATCGTGATCGGGCTTCATTACTGTTATCAGGCGGCGCCGGGCGACAGTGCTACCACAATATAACTCAATTACTTTGATTTATTCCTGACCTTGCTAATTATCGCTCAATTATTTTTACAAATTAATTCTAGGTACGACAAAGTTTTCGTTACGACCTGTTATAAACATGTCGACTGTAAGTGTTGTACTAATTATTGTAACTATAAGTTATTTAATAAAATAATTTGTGGAATTTCATTTATATTTTCATGCTTCGTATTCACAATTATTTGTTACTGTTTCTCTATTTTAAAGCCTTTATAGGCATACCTACATTTTACATGAACAGTATGTTATTCTATTTAAATATATAACAACAAAAAGAGATCGAAATAGAAACAAGAAAATCAAATCTGTACAAGGAGCTCGTATTATATTAACCTTAGCGAATCTAATATCGAGGTGATTGAATGTAGAATATGATTCAGTAAATTATTTTCCATAGCTGGGTTAAAGGTTAATGTACTAAGATATTATTCGACTGTAAGATAATTGTATGTTTTAGAATGTACAACAATTTATATATCATATTATCTTACTTATTATTATTATAGATACAAAAATATAGCAGCTAGAAACATTAATAGGCAAGGCATCTGCAACGCTTTGGTTTGGTTGTTCACGGGCTGCGGTCAGGAACCTAAAAGCAGGTGAACAGCATGCTCCGCTTGTCTGCTTTAACATAAAAACACTATGTGAAGTCACAGAACTGAGTGGGGAGTTTCATAACCAAACTACACAGTTCATAATGTCAACAACACGCTTTGTTACCGCATTGCAATTACAGAAAATCACGACTTGTGAATCGATACTCAATTAAATATTCCCTTGTTAGTGAACACAGTTATAAAAATAATATAACGGTTGAAGTAATGGTTGCAGGGGATTCGTTTCATTGTTATAAAAGTGGGTGCAGGATGATGGATCGGGCAGATCGCGTAATTCGTACTTAAAGACCTTGGCTTTAATATCCGTGGCCGAGACTCCGAGTCGCTTGCTGGGGGATAAAATGTCTTTTGATGAATCTGATGCATTTTCCTCGTACTACGATATTGAAATACTTGAAGCTATTATGTTGATATTCTTTTATGTACATTTTTTATAGTACAGTGTCATTCTATATTTATATATTTTTATTTTTTATGCCATCATTTGATCAAGAAAGTAGTTAAGACAATGTTTTAGTCAAAACACTTTTTCAAAACTCTTTATACATTTATCAAACACAGTTGCATTAATTAATTACTCCGTATTTTACACATTTTAGACCACGATTAGCTAACATTTTCAAATACTGTTTTCTAAATACACAATATAAAGTTCTCTGACTTTAAAAGGAATCGAAATTAAACAAAAACAGCAACTAAAACATGGAACACGTATAAAAACAAAACGCGGCGGATTGAAAAATCTCTTAATTTCTATTAAAAAGCGTACAAAAGGTCACTAGTTCTTTGTACGGCGCCCGTTCGAATGGATATCGGTTTAAATCGAGATCAAAAGACTCGAGCCCCCGCGCCCGCGCTCGCTCACCGGGTAATGCGCTCACAGCCGCTCGCCCGCTCCGCTCAGGCGGGCACGCCTCGCTTAAAATAGAATACCGCCTCACCTCCCGACGCGGCGATACTGCGATAAAAGCTTCGAATCAGGTTTTCTGTTTCAAAGGCCGTGAAGATGTTCCGATAGAAAAGTCGCGGATTTTTGAAGCTGCATGCTATCTCCCGTCATCTCGGCAGACCCGGCGCTGCGAATCTTTTAGCTTGCGTTTTAATGAAGATGCAAACTAGTTTACGAGTGAAAATTTGCATTTGCGCTTGAAATGAATATGAAACATCTTATTAAGAAAGCAGATTATGCGGACATATTTCGAGAGTGAGGACTTATAACGTATTCAAAAAGCGATTTAATCTGAATTTGTAGAAATTCTGTTTTAGACTCTCCAAATATTTATTACTTAAATATAAAATATTTGGGTAAAACCAAACATTCGTTTGTTTGTGAATGGTTATTCACAAATGTGTGATTTCTCTTTGAACAACATTGCGTAAAAAATATATATTCGGATAAAATAAAACAAACCTACTTCACGGATGTGTAACATCGATCGAGTGGGAAATAGCAAGTAATGCTGGGCGCCATTAATCAAATAAGATTATTGTTCCGAATCGCATTCTTACTGCATCACCAATCTACGTTTAACGAATCATACTGACCTGGATATTATTTTTAATCTTACATACAGCTTTAATAAATCATTAACGTGAATTTATGTGTTGAGAAATGCACTCTATACTAAACTGTATACTATATAAATTAATAATAAATGGTCATAGTATCACGAGTGACCCGGCCTTACCATTTTGCTAATTATTTTTTAATGTGTTTTTCATTCTCAGGAGGTTAAAAAAATTAAGAAAATTGCGTGAAAATTTATTATCGTTGAATCTTTCTGTATAACATTTACCGATGCTTGCTGTATTAACAGACGTGTATTGCGTGTAGGGTGAAGTAAACTAGTTGGACGTAAGTGGAGGCTCACCTTTGATGAGATGCGCGGCGAGCACGAGGGCGGCGGTGAGCGCGTGCCGCCGCCACGCGCATGCGTACATCGCGCCCGCGCCCGCGCCCGCGCGCTTCTGTAACAAACATACATCATTACATACATCGTTTGTATAACAAAAAAATAAGAAAAAAAACACGTGTACAATGAGCTGACAAGTCATGACATTACTATATTTGTTTTTAAAGTCAAATGAAGGTGTTAACTGCTGTACGATCAATTGAAGCAGGCGTAATCGTAGCTCTTGAAACAATAACATTTTTTATGTTTGTTTAACTTATTTATTTACAGGTATAAAAACTCATGAATTTATTCAAAAAATAACACTAGCGTACACGCATAGCTCATAAAGAGAAGAAAAAGTTTAAATTATTGCAAAATCAAGATAATAATCATAAACTATTTCTAAAACAAAAAATCCAAGTTTACAAAAATGGTATTAGAGAATACACCGGTGCAGGTGGTCGCGTGCCGGGCGCATTACAGCGTGGTTGCGGCGCGTCCGCGGTCGTACTGGCGGTACTCTCTAATTTGTGATCCACCTGTATTTGCTAACGACCGCACACATCCGCGATCCGTTCGTCTAGTAAACACTTTAGATAAGAACAGTGGTTTAACGATACATGAAAGAAGCTAAAAGTGATTTCGGCTACCCATGAATACCAGTGACAACAAACGATGGAACTTTTCTGGGTTCAAAGTCAAGGAATATTTATCGAGAAAAGAAATTAATTATCTTGTTTCATGTGCGGAGTTGACAGCATTTTTAAATATTATTTCTAATTTTAAATCCAAACTTAGAAAATATTCATTATTAGCATTTACCTCCAATTTTTGAGATATTTTATTTATTATTATTTTTTGAATAGAACAGATAAAATTCATCTATAACCTTTAACCTTAGATATTTTGTTTCACATGACGCGTCCATAGATGTCGTTATAAGGAGTGCAAATCGCGTTGTTTGTTTTTCATATTTAAAATAAGTGTTTTTGTAATCTATATTATTATACGATCGATCTCCTCTATATTGTGTAGTGAATTAAGCATGGGAAAATTTGAATTGTGTATAAACACTGTATTACGCCTAGAGAATTGAGTGGTTAATTATAAAGCCAAGGTGACGGGCGAGAGCACCATAGGGGCATATCAGAACCGCAGACTTTAATCAAGTGCCGGCCCAAATCTGAAGGTAAATAAACGATATTTAGTAATTTAATGAACAAACTTCAGGCACCGGAGAGCAATTTCCGTCGCTTTGAGAATGTAAGCTCGTACATGTTGAATTTCTCGCCGTTTTTCGAACTACTTTTAGAACACAATATGTGTTTAATGCTTTTCACGTACATTTTTGGATAAATTATTTACAGTGTGCAATTTGCTACGTTAGACGGTTGATTGTTCGTTTCCTGAAAGTATTTCAAGCAAACTAAAACTGATTTTAAAAATTTTGTTTATTCTTATTAACAATTATATAACATATAACAAAAATTTGCAAACAAGATTTTGCAAATTTGTTTAAATGAATTGTTCCATTTGACAACTTTTATGTAAAAAAGATCCGATTGTTTACTTTGACTACTTGCGCACCAAATTAAAGAAACTATTCGTAGGTTGTCGTTAAAGAAACGAACGAGCTAAATAAAAGAAATCCCAATTTCTCCTCAGTCGAGCATCTCAAGGACTGTTTATAGTAAAGTCGATATCATTTTATTGACCGCGGGGAACACATGTTCCGCAAGACTTGGACACGCAGCGCGTGATTCTCGGTAATCAGTGTAAGTCAAGAGACTCCGACAATATCGATCATTTTAATAACCTTATAGTTTCAAAGATTTCCATAATATGTGTTAATTTAAAAGATAAAATTCTACATGCGCAGTTTTGTATCATTTTAAATATTTAAAACATAAATAATGGGCACAACGCTAGTCTGAAACTAAGCAAAACTTGTAATATGGAAAGAAGATAACTGATATACATACTTAAACATATTTTTTTTTGTAAATACATACATACTATAGAATATAGATATATGATCACCCAGACAGTAAATTACAAGGTTCATCACATCATAATTTTCAGCCCGTGGGGTTCGAACCCACAACCGCCGGCGCAATAAATCATAGCCACGTCGACTGCGCTACTCGTGTCGTCTAACTTGTGCTAAAAAAGATGTCAGAATCTTATAGCCTCTTATCTACAGAGGACCGTTAGGACTCACACCACCATATCGCTCGGGTATCAGCAGCTGGCCGTCCAGTGATAGCACCCAATGGCCACTTTATCACGGCGTCGATACCGGCGTGCTGCTCAGTTGCTCACACGATAGCGCGTTTGGCAGCCTTGCCGAGCCCGGCTTGTATCTACGAATTTATCTGTTTGAGATGTTATCTAACAAGGCATTGTAGTGATAAGAACCAAAGTTACTTTAGCACAAATTGTACTTATTGTTGTCTTTCATATTATAATTTAAATCCATATAACTAGACATTCAAAGCCTACGAGCTTATACAAAATTATTTAATAAAACATTTTTTTAATTTTAAATTACGTAAGCATAACGTAAGCTCCGAAAAAATGGGCTATTGTTTAAAACAATTCCTGAGGTGAGATTGAAATGTAAAGCTATAAATCCGGCAAAATTATAAAATAAAATGAAGCCCCAAACGTACACGGCTCAATCACGTTTTGCATTTAGCTTTATTTTAAGTAACATTTCACTTCACCTGCTTTTGAATAAAAATGAAGCGATAGGAATCGGGGATATGTAAAACAGTAGTTTGGGGTATTATTCGGTATGGAAATGCGGCGCCGTGGAAACTTTGCGAGTATCGTATCCGATGTTATGGCGGGCGGCTATTAGCCAACTTGTTTGGAAACGTGAAAAATTGGCAGGTTATACGTGACTTATAGATACTATTAATCAGCTAGATTGGAGCGCTTTGGGTACGGCGGAGGCAAATAATAGTAATGGATTTAGGTTATAAATGCGATCAGCATATTCAACGAAAATTGTTTGCTAGACAAGAAACTTATAATTATGATTTCCTATTCGAGTAGTATATATTATAACGTTAATTATTGTAAAACATTTTAACTTGCACTTATCACTCTGAAATTTTATCGATATACTTAATTTTTTTCATCAGAGAGAGAGTCTTTAATTTGTCATAATGAAGGAATAATAATATTTTAGTGCTTACACCAGCAACATGCGGATATGGCAGTAATTAACAATAAAAGAGGCGAGGGAAGCCAGCCACGACCGCCGTAAAACGCGCTCAGCTAAGAAGATACGTTCAACCGCTTACACATTATGTTTCCCTAGTACCTCAATCCCACTGTTTATATAAAGGTTCTGATGATATCCTTTTGAAGCTTTCTCTTGCACAATCCTTAAATGATATGAATAAGATGTAATATAATCATAACATATTATGATTAATTTATCGTTAAACACTTTCAACCTCACTTCAAATTAAAATAATGCAGATGCACAAGAAACAAATAAATCACGAGAGATATGGATAAAAACGTGTACAGACACTTACATATTCGAATCAAAGAAGTAATACTTAATACGTTTTCCTTCCCACGCCAGCTATTCCTGTATCGTGATTGCATATAACTGTAAAACTCTGTAAAGTATCATCTATTTTTCTAGATATTATAATGTATCAGATCGGCTTGTGTCGGTTAAATTATGCTTGGTTCGTTACGGCACAATCACGACTATTGTGTGCCTGAACTGGGTCATCTTGTATCTTGGGACGACAAGAAATTTAGTCACACGTTCGTTTTATTCATTGGTTTCTGTCTATTTGTATTTTGTCTACACATTCCAATGCATTCTGTCGTAATTTAGGCATACTACTACACTAGATAATACTTAAATAAGAGAATTCTTATCATTTACAAGTTCATAAACATTTTAGTGAGAAAGTGTGAAAAAATATCACTTTAAGCAATTTCAGAGTACTTTAAAATCTTTAAATTGGTGGTGAAAATTTTAAGTGCTCTTTGAAACATTTTACGAGATTTTTTTCTCAACAGATTCAAATTGTAGTAGGTATTCGTTTGGCTGGACTATTTTATTTCAGATTAATAACTTAAATATTAATATAATAAGTGTTTGTTATTGTTATTTTAGTTTAGAACCTTTTAAATATCGGTTAAAATATTTTGATTAAGTGATTTGCGAATAAACTATGATATTGTCGTACGGTATGGTAATTTATTATTATTTATTAGGTACTTTAAAAAATATACACAATTTTGAAACGGAGGCATAGTAATTATTACGTCATGTGTGTGACAAGTTCAATGAGTACAGTGGTAGTTTACACTCGAGCTGTAAACATGGCACTTTATTTGACTGCTCGTATTTACCGGCCCCACACATTGCCTTTACGATTACTACAAATTATCGCTCTCCAATAAAATATTGGGTTTCATTAATAAATCACTAACTCAAATATTTATATTCAAGCGGGTTTTAACACATTCTTAACTTCGTCCTTCGGGGAAAGACATATTTTAAACTACTAACTTCCTAGCTGCCTTAAACTAACCGCAACAATAGTCAATCTTGCGAAATAGGTATTCGTTCGCAAACCGAACCGGTTCCGTCTCTGTCCTTAGCATAAACACAGCTAAGCACACCGCATAGTGTAATAATATGTAAATTGCTATAACCATGTGTATACTGGCCGTATATTACATTAGCGAAATACATTACGCTGGCGAATGAAATTGGTGTAATTACATTTAACAGCGATCCATTGTTAGCGCGTTTTCAAATTAGCCGGTTATTACGGTTATTTTTCCGCACTTAGCGGCACAAACAAACAGCCACTTTGCGGATTAGCCGCTTTTCGTGCTGACTTTTATTTCAATAGGTTTATGGATCGACGAGAATGGGAATTATATTAATTGGGCTTAAGTGCTTTCATTGACGACAAAATAATTCAGCAAAGCCGTTTTGTTTTCAAATGCGCTTTTAAAATAAAAAAAATAAAAAACTTCAAAATTCATGAGGAATTACAGGAAAAACTTTAGAAGTCCTCAAAAAAGGTAAATTAATAGAAAGTCATAAACAAAAATACAATCTCAATGGAGTTTATCAATCGCTTTTTAATTTGGAAAAACGAAGTTAATTGTAACTGTAGTTTTTATTAAATAAAACCTAAGTTATCACGAAAGAAATAAATAAAATTATTTATTTCGATATGACCATAGATAAATGTATTATAATAATATTTGCACGCATATTACGTGGGCAAAATGTTTGAATCTATTTGCTTAAAGAACACCTTCTGTACAACGTTTTAAAAATTAAATTACTTTGACTTTGACTTGACTTAAAAATAGAGACAAACACAGATACACATTAAATTTACAGTGACTACCGAAAAATGTCAAATAACATTACTAAGCAACTTAAATAGCCCTTTATCTACATCCATTATACCTTTCCGTCACGTCAGCACCAAAGAAGGCGTTGATTAAAATCTCCAAGTCTCCCTATTAGTGACCAAAATAACTGTCCGGGAATAGCTCCGGCCGCTCGTTGCAGTAATTTGACAGCCGATGGAAGACGCGTCGATCGTCGAACGCGTCCGGACTCCGGACGGATATTTTTGAATACACCAATTAATATGGCACATTAGTTAAGTGCTCCAAGTTATTGCCCCATTAAATACTTCTCATTTGGTGTAAGTTTTACAGCTAAATTCGACGATTAATTGTAAATTGTGACGTTTGTTTAGTGGTAGACTTTTTGAGTCTTAAATTATTTACATACTTTATGTAGTATCTCTTTATTTAACCTCGGCTTGCCTTGAAGACATCGCTTTTTATCGATAAGGCTGCCTATTTTTTACTGTATATTTTCCCTTATCCTGTTGTTAGCCTTAGATTTTGGTAAGAAATAAAGCATGTATTTATTCATTCATTCGTTCATATATATTTTAATGCATTATTAGTACAAGTTCATAATCTGTATATGTGCTAATACATAATGTTTTGCATCAATATTTGATTTAATCAACCCTTTACGCCTTTGAAAGTTATATTCATAATAATAATTTAGTTTGTATGAAACGTACCCCGTTAAGCCCGGACCTTAATATCGAAACCGATATCTCATTAAGTAAAATCGATTTAGTGGTTTAGAGCATTGAAACGGAACACAAATATACATTGCTAAATTCATAACCGCTAGTGCTCAAAGCGAATTAAATACTAAAACATTAACAAAGTAAGCATCCTTGGAATAATAAAATGGAATTACAGTGCAATAATGCGCCGCTTACGAAGTCTGTCGGAGTATCTCATGCAAGGCTGAGCCGGCCGCTGTTTGCGCGCGCTGACAAAAGACTAGCCCGCTCATTTTAAACAATTTCACACGTTGACAACAACGAATTAAGACTAGTTTGTGAAGGTTAAACGAAAACAAATTGTTGGACGATTGTGGAAATGTAATTGTGTTCAACAAGCAAATGTCAATTTAGCAACTTTTAATTGTTAGGCGAATTTATAGAAATAAAATGTATGCTACAACAAGATGTAGTTTGTATTTCAGTTCATGTACATTTTTATTTATGACATATGGCGTTATGGCACCTGATGTTAAGTGATCAACATCGCCCATAAATGTCCACTTGGTAGGAAGAATCGTGGGTGCGATACCAATGTACAATGAATAACTAAATAACCGAAAACTTTATACATTATTATTCATATTTACTTAAATTATGGTATTTAATTATGTCTAAAAGTTAAACAGAAGTGTTAACATAAAATTGGAAGCCCTGTGTTGCACGAGAGCTCATATTAGTTATTTGTGTAACCGAGACCGAAGCCACAGAAATAACTAATATTTGTTCTCACAGTTCGAACTGATGGCGGTTCTCATGGAATCTATAATTATCACAAGTTTTGCTTGTGTTTCCTATGTTAAAGTGTACAAGAAAGAAATTACGTTTATTGATGAAAATGCTTCCGTCGCTTTTAACAATAACTTAAAAGATTCTAAAGCATTTTTCAAAGGAATAATGAAATGAAATAAATTGATAGTAATCAACTTTAATATAAACGAATAATATAAGACTGAAGAATATGTTCATTTAAACCATATAATCTGACGAACGACTATTCCAATAAAAAAAAACATTATGTTAAAATAGCGAAGCCGCGCGTCACAGCTAGTTTTATATAATACCAGTTTCAGGGAATCATAAAATGCAAAGGATTATAAGTAAGGCGCCTAAAACTGCACTCATTGAGTAATAGTCCGGTTCGCTAAGACGCTCGTTTGTCTCCAGTCCAGGCGTCGCGTCGTTACTCAGCAGAAGCACTGACACACCTAATGATGTAATTTGGTAGATTCAAATGCACGGATTTACCTGTTAGTTATGAATAAAAAATAACACATCACTTTTATCTGTGTTATTTGAAGGGTATTGAAAGATGCGCAACTTACTCGACGGGTATCCTTGTTAAAATTGTTGTTTAAACCGGCAGTAACACCCAGAAACTTAACGAACATTAGTCTAAAAAATAGAGCGTCAAAGGAAATGGAAACCCCAGATTAAAAGTAACAGTTTAGGTTTGATTTGGTTGGTTGTTATGATAATATGATCCGGTTGTTCTAAACATCTATCAGACTATCCCGTTTCACATTCAACTTATTTAAATTGTGATAAAGAATTAATCAATAATATGCTATATTGTAACCTAGGACATTTTATGACAATTAAGTTTAAACGCTCATTCTACTTTAGAAATAAAGAACGAGGGTTTCTTATTTCTCTATATTCCTCTATAATAATTAGTGACAACAATACCGCTTTCGCAATAACATCCTGTTGACTTCAACAGATCATTAAAGGCCAGACGATTGGCTTCACATTCCGTTTTCATAAAAGTAAGTAACAATAATCTTACGGCTTTCTATTACATAGCGTGTTCTTACTAACGTGACCTTAATATTTTTGTCTAAATTATTGTATGGGTTTGAATTTAATGAACAAGTGATCGTAAAAATGTTTGTTCAAATACCCTTTTAATCGTAACCAGCGTTTTAGTGTCGTAATTGATTTTGTTTCTTTATCAGTGTCTCAGAATGAGGTAACTGAAAATTATCTGTTTTTTTTATTTAAAAATACTTTATAACAAGTAATGTGTTGTAATCTGTAATAGATGTATATCCAATAAAAATTAAATTTCTAACTGTATTAAAACTTCAAGGTTGTAGCACATAACATAATTAAAGTTTCGAACACGGAATACCATTAAGTAATTCTAATTACAAAGCGTCCCAAGGTAGCATGTAGCGTAAATAAGACGTCTTAAATAATGGCCCCAGGCAGTGCCACTAAATATTACATGAACGGCAATAAAAATAAATAACGAAGACGCAATATCAGTAATATTCAGAAGGAACCCTAATTAGGGCTGTTAATTTATCAGCTGCGGTCGCGACAATATCGCTCTGTTTTGATATTGTTGTAATACTTAAGATATGTACTTGGGAACGGTTATTGTGCGAAGATCATTTTAATTGAAGAGTTCATGACCTAATTAAATGTGATATTCGATTACTGATTAATATCGAATGTGGTTCATGTTTATGAATGGGGAAGATTTACAGGTATTGTCATATATTAATACTGAATGAATATCTCATGGAGGTTGATAGCTGAGCAATTAATTTTGCAAAAAAAAATATATATACGCAAATATCACTGTTTTATATATATTTAGGATTTTGTTATTTTTCAAACATATTGTTTTGTCTGATGTAACATTCTGCGGCCGTAATTTTAGTAATATTTATAAGATACATGTTTTAGTTATTTGCAAAAATAATCGGGCCAGCCAGTCAATAATAATAATTTAGCGTTTGTGAAGTAAATTCTTTAGAATGTATGTTTTGACAAGTGCTTATACCTAAGTATTGTATTAGAGAAATTCTCACAAAAGCCTCTTGTTCTCTGTAAAGCTCTCGACTATCTCTTCTCTTGAATTTGACAGCTTACAAATAGGCATAGAAATACGCTCCATTTTGCTATGAATTGGGTCTGTTTAAAAACATTATAAAAACGTAAGCGTTTACGTTGAGAAATTCGAGTACTACTGTGTATTATTTTCGCATCCTACCTCGTAAACATAATTGCAATGGACTTGCAATAAAAAGTTATTATATACCCCAGGCTATAATACCAGATATTGGGTTAAAATTCAATAAAACACCGCTCGTAGAGGCGTAGCCGTGACGTCAGCGCTACGATCACTACGAGCGCTACGAGTGCTACGAGCTACGAAATTGGATAATGCAGCAATTAATAGAATTAAGCGTTTTTTCAGTACATTTGTTTCCCGAATATTAAACGCGCATTACGCGATGCATTACCGTTATTGTATACTTTCGTAATGAAAACTGATAATTACTCCATGAATATGTATGTACCGCTGTTATATGAAAGCAATTTTTGTATCAATTACATTTACATTTAAATACGCTTATTTTGCTGTAAAGGGTTAAATGGAAATTAAGGCCGAAATCGAAAATAAACATAGGATACATTTTAACTGTTCAACGAAAATAAAGATATTATTTCATTTACATTTCACAAAAATAGTAAAAAGGCTTTTCATAGAGTGATAGGAAATAATAAATGAAACCTATGCGAGACTAATTAATTGAGTAGTTTAGAAAAATACATCAGATCATTAAGGATAATTAGAAAAGGGATTTGTTTATTTGTTAGTTTTATTATAGTTCTAATAATCCGTTCTTATTATTTCTTGATATTTTAAATCGTTATGTTTGAAATATAATTGGTAGCAACATTGAATACCTATAGAAAGGAAAACTATTATACTACTAATGATCCTCATAAAGCGTGTGCAATTACTATCGACGCTTAGCTACTGCGGCGCAATGCAATAACACTGGTAACTGCATCACTTGCAATTACGCGCTTCATCGCTCCGTTATTTACACTATATAATAGCGCGGGCAATACATGGCGACACATGTACAGCGAACATCAGCGGGGTACCGCGTGCGCCTTACTGCTGACGCGCCGTGGTGCGGGGCTGGCGAAATTTGATATATTCGGTGCACAAGCGTGACATGTACTTGGTTTATGTTTAGCGAAGGCGGAAGGAACTTGCAATAGCTTGCTAAATTAATTCATGACGAAAATTTATTAATACTCCGATAGTTATATCAAAGTTACTAGATACAGGTAATAGGTATTGTAGTTTGAGATAATGAATTTAAAACTCCCCTTATGAAATTGTAATACGTAATGGAATTTCATCGGCAATATTATACTCAAACTATAAGTTGCTTTTCATGTATTTCATGCTACATATGATGTTATGTATAGACTTCTTTTGTAATTAATATGAAAGTATTTTATATAAAAAAACGATGAATTTTCCCGACTAACGACCCCTCTATAAATAGCAATAATGAACAGCTGGCGTATCACAAACCCTGGAGTAACTCGGCTTATTTGCGACAACATTCAACAATCCATTACTTTTAATTATAAATAAGGCATTCGATAATGGCTTTTACGTCGTGTTTTAAAAACAAACATTTTAATTAACTTAAATTCAAACATTTTTAGTAACTTCCCTTAGGCATTTTCCTTAACATCAATATAAACATTTACTTTATACAATGGATTCTCCGAACTAGCGAGAAACTCTCATAAAATACGATAATTACACGTAAGGATTTACCGTGCGGCTGTCAGAGATAAAAGGTAGTTCCTTCTCTCAAGGGAGTCTCAGTATATTGTCAGTATTGGACCCCTAGGAGGTCTATAAACGAATCCTCGACAAAAGTACATTCGACTTCAGTCTGATTATAATATTTTTTTATCTATACTCTATACTAATATTATAAAGAAAGAAGAAAGATTTGTTTGTTTGTATTGAATAGGCTTCGAAACTATCGGACTGATTTGGATGAAATTTTGTAAGATTTTCTGAATCTCAAGGAAGGGCATAAGATACTTTTATCCAGAAAATCCTACTGATACGGGATATATATGCGGGTGAAACCGCGGAGTTCAGCTAGTTAGGGTATGATTTATTAATTAGAATTGACTGAAGCAATTTTAAATTATATCAAACAATACTTAAGAATTGACTATTTTATCATTTTAACGAATTAGACCGCATTAGTCAATGTAAATGTAAATTCAATGTACATAAGCGATCTTTGAATTATCACTTAAGCTAACTTAGAGCTTTTTCTAAAATGCGGGTTTTCAATCGACATCCAAAAAATTGAGGAGGTTATCAATCCGGGATATATTTCTTTTAAGGTATGTAACCGCCTTCATTAGTTTCTGACATAAAAATATGAAATAATGGTTTATTACTTTCTTAATGTCTGTGAGAAGTGTGCCAGCGTCTAGATTAAACTATGGCACTATGACACCTACTGTGAATGGATATTTAAGAGAGTAATAAACCAACTTTTCTTTTTGTTAAGACATTATCGATCCCGTCTCAACTATTCGCACGTTGAGTATAAACAGGATAAAGATTTTTTTTTTCTAAAATGGCTATAAAAATAAATTGTAAAATCATATTATAAAGAAACAACTAAATCAACAGAAGCTTCTATAAAATTAATACTAAGTGAAGTTATTAGTATCTCTACTAATATTGTGAATGTTGAAACTAAATCTATCAAAACTAACAATTTGCTTGAAATTTTGTACAGCGATAGTTTGAGACCAGTGATGGGACATATATATTATATGGGATATTTTTTTATCCGGGATGAGAAAATATATATCTAGGACACAGCTAGTTAAGTGATGATGTAAAATGGATATTTAAAATTAGTCTCACACATGTTTTATCCCGTAAGAAGTAATTTTTCATGAACTTCTGTAAAGGTTATGTAACATTATACTCGGAAGGGTAAGTTCATAAACTATGTTCTAAACAGTGAAGCATTGCTTACAACGTAGCGCGCTTGGTTACGACGGAACACCTCTGTCCCTCCTTGTTGCTCCCTCACCACAGAATGACCTATTTCCTCCCTAGCTGTACTATCTTACAAACATAAATATCTTCAATGATTTACACTTGATGGTAACAAAGGAAATTACACTAGCCTTTATAAAATACTAGAACATCCATGGTTTTGCATCCCAGATCTTGATTAAAGTATAATGCATGACATATGCTTGAACTATATTGATTAATAAGAAGTATTTTTCTACCAATTATATCTTAATCCTTGCAGCTATTTGTGACTGATAACATGTATTTACCGACAAGAATCGTTTACTGAAACATACAAAGTTCCACGCGTATATCTTGTTTCTAAGTTAAAATAATATTCACAATTTAAAAAGCAAATTGAACCGTTTACAAACGCCTACGCTACACAAAAATCACGATCGAAAAACTTGGATATGGAAGTACTACGTTTGATTAAATCTAACTCAATTTACATAACTCGATACAGCAGGCTACGGCGAGGCTACAGTGAGGCTCGAGCTCTTACATTCTTGTAGATTCGATGATTGGGAATTTGCGATGTAATAATGTTGTGAAGACGTGATTTCTATTTCGATTTTTGCCGTTCCCAGGCTGGTGAATTCCTCTGTGAATTGAGCTTTGCGTCTAATGTATTTCGTTTATGAGCGATACAATTTCGCGTGGTCTTTGTAGATTGTCTTTTCTATTTCTTATTACTCGTAAATCATTTATCAATATTACCTATTAATATCAATATAACCTATTTTGTACTGTGCATCTGTTTGTTTTCCCAAATAAAGAAAAATTAAATAAAATTTATAGACGAGTTAGAGGGCTGCACTAACACATGAATAGTACCGTTAATGTTAGGTGCACAACTTTATTTTTACTTTATTTATATTGGTTAACTTTCATTGACCATTTTAAAAGATATTTTTTATAATATTAAAAGTTATACCGATGTCGCCTACTACCTCATGAAAGGCAAAAACATTAAATATATGTCATCATTGAATAGTTACCAGCAATTGATTAGTTGTCGACAATGGTTTCAATGCAACATTTCCAGCCAATTTGTAATTTAATGTGAATACGTGACATTCTATTCTTGGTATTTAGTTTAAACAACTAAATTTACCAAATTTGGGTTATTTCCAAACAATTTCGTACGAAGTAATTTATTGGAAGTTAACTAATTGACAAATGTTACTTGTTCTACACTAATATTATAAAGAGGAAAATTTTGTTTGTTTGGTTGTAATAGGCTCAAAAACTATTGGACCGATTTAAAAAAATTCCATCACCATTCGAAAGCTACATTATCCACGAGTAACGTAGGCTATATATAAATATATATATAACAATATGCTACGAGAGCGAAGCCGCGCGGATCAGCTAGTGACTTCACTCGCGTTAAAACCCAATTTTCTTCATGAAAACAAAATAAAGAGTACGTACAGTACAGTACATACTTTATTGTTAATGTTAGTTATTTCTAGGTAAGCTTAAATACATGTTACAGGTACAAAGGATCACAAGATCTTCTCAGAAACACGCGGCAACGTTGGACTTTAAGTATTATAAAGCTTCTCGGAAAAACTGATCAACTTGTGGAGTTACTTTAATAATAATGAATGCTACGGAAATTTATAAGAAACACAGAATATACATTATTATCTTGTTCATTCTCAACAAGCAGGTTATTTCTTTCTTTCATTAACTAGCTGAGCTCCGCAGTTTCTCACGGATCCGTTCCCGTAGGATTTTCGGGTTAATGTCATTCCTGGGGTTTCAAAGAATCTCTGTATAAAATTTCATCCAATTCAGTCCTGTAATTTTGGAGACTATCAAATACAAACAAACAACCTTTTATAATTTTAGTATAGATATATAAGACATAATATATTGTTTCAAGACATCGTATAGAATATGCAAACATATCCATTGATCACCCCGCGGTTACAGTAATGAGATGCGCGGTCACGACCATTCGATGCTATTTGAAGAAGCGTGTTTTTGCGCTTATGTATCACCCATGAAGGGTGAAATGGTTTGGTTTTAGTGTGTTGCGGTTTTTACGTGAGCTTTATAGCAGGTAGGCAATCTGACGCAGATACGACGCGTGACACATCACCCACACACGTAAGTGCTATTAACATTTTGATTGCGGAATCGATTCTTGTTAGATGGATTGTCAGCAGCATTTTTATTTTTCTACAGTTAACTGCCTATCTTCTCAATATGTACTTTAGGATACATAAGACTTAGTAACTACCTTAGATTCGATAGAAAATAATTGCAATTAAAAGAATTGGAACCTTAAAACAATGAAATGTCAGTGTCATAATTATTGTAACTCGAAGTCATAAAATTTCACAAAAATGGTTCAGCGAGCCAAAAGCTTTCACTGCAGATATTCTTAATTTGAAAGAACAACAACGAAGCCCAGAGAATGGTACTCGCCTAATGACAATATTTTAGGTTAACGCTCAGAAAAACGCGTTAAATAAGCCCATAGTTGGCCGCCGAGCTGTTAAATGTAGGTTAGGCTAAAACAATGCTGGGAACACAATAGCTTCTGTCAGCATCGGTCTGGCGTTCGGTTCCGGATTGTGGCATTGTTCGCTCGCAAGGTCACTCGTTGACATTCACGGCCCGCCTTCAAACGCTGCATAAATATTGCAGATGTGTTTATTTTATTGTTTTAGAGACAATATAAAATATATGAAACCTGTGTTTTTTGTGTTGGAAATTGTCTATGCACTTTTTCCACTCTGTTCGATGCTCAAATGTCAAAGTTCAAAATTCAAATATATTTTTTTGAAAGATGAATTATAAATGACACGATTGTCGCAGGTGCTTAGCCTTAAGGGAAAGGAGAAAATAATTGCAGAATTGATAACCGGAAAGAAAGAGACATAATCGCAAAAATGGATCCGGCGTTCATTCATCAAACGGAATGATATAATTCAAGCTCCCAACTTCGAGTCACGCCACGCGATATATCTGACGCAAACTTTATATAGAACAATAAACTCGTATTATTTAAAGTTGCAGTAAAGTCTTTCACATTTCACTTCCGAAAGTTCCCAGTAACGGTGGAAGTATGGAGGTGCGACGTAGGCAGTGGCAGTAGACACATAATGCGCTCGGCGAGACTCATTATTGTAATGAACTTGAGTGCTGGTACGTTTCAATGTGTTTTTATTTCATCGGCACGTTCTTTTGTTTTTTTATGATGTGCATACTGTCTCTAATGTACTTGTTCTATATTTTTCTTGGTTGCGAATGGTTATGCAATAAATCTATGGATACTTTTTGTTATACGTTCTACTAAATGTCAGTTCTAAGCATAAGGTGAACAACGTGAAAATAATTAAATTATATGTTATGTGCTGACTCGCGGAAAAACATATTCAATTCTACTTAATAGCCTCAAAGATTTGATAGATTTTGATATTTAAATTGTTAACGACCGACAGACAGACTTTGACGACCTGATTGCCGCAGTGGATGTGGCAATAGTCTATTGCACCGGATGGTGTGGGTTCGATCCCCATGAGTAGAAAACTATGATATATATATGTGATAAGCATTATCATTTACTACAGTCTGGGGTCTATCAGTCATCTAGTTTTCACAGTACAAGCTTTTGTTTAGTTTGGGACTAGATGGCGTAGTGTTTATTGTCCCTGAATATGAATTATTTATTACTTATCAACAACATTACGCATCATTACGATACCATTTATTGGTGAATTGATTTGAACAATTCTTAGAATTATATGATTGCTATGAGTTCACCAATTAAAGCCCCCAATGCGGTAATTGGTTTCAGAGTTACCGAGAAATATTCGGATTTTATTGCGCTGAAATTATTATAAACAAAGGCAGAAAAATCAGGGCTCAACAAATTGAAAGCATGAAGAAAATAAACAAAAGCCGTATTTCCGCGGGTTTATGAGGGTTTAAATATAAATCATGGTTTAGCGGCGGGCTGCAGCCAGGCGGGCGCGGGCTGTTTGCGAGCTCTTTATGAATTAATCGCGAACAAATGCGCCGCAAACAGACGCGGACGTTAAGCGGCGGACGCGCCAATGTCAATGAGCTGCTCCTTCTCGCTGAATGTACACTATAATACATCATTTACCTCTTTAGAATACCAGAGTTGTAACAATTGAAAATAAGTCTCCATATGAAATTGAAATCTCTTGTGATCGCCCGATACGATATGCGTCTTCATTCAGGAATGAAGACTACGTACAATGCGTACGTACGTACTCGTAATCAGGATTCGTACGAGTAAAAAATGGCATTCTCTCCCAACGTCTGTCCCAGCACATTACACCTGGATAAGTTTAAACAGTGCGTCAATAGGCATCGCTTAGGTGAACGTGCTCCATCATAGGCCACGTTAACGCTTGCCATCAGGCGTAACTGTGGCCAAACGTTCACCTAATCAGTGTAAAAAAAGTTATTTCTCTCTTTCTTATACTTAACGTCTACATTGCATATATTGACTTTTTGGCACCCCATATGCTTATTTGTTAGTCACTATTAGATTTGTTTTTATAACGATTCAATAAAAGCAATAAGAATGTTCACAGTAACCAGAAATAGCCTTCTATTGTAATCTCTGACTCTGTAACAAGAAGGTACATGTAGAATGACGCAGGCACTAAAATAGAATAAAGTGTTCACGTCATCTCGTCTTTGTTTACTAACATGTATAAACTAGCCCTAGTTTACTTTGCTGAGAGTGTAGAAAAAACAATTCATTTATTTTGTTATTAACAAGTTAAACGTAAAATTTCTAATATTAATAAAACGATCGGCCGAAAGTTTACAAATGAAACCACAAGCCGTAATGTTGTTTGTAAATCAGGAAATATTTGTTTATGGCCGTGTTCAAGCAGATGGTCACCTGATAGCGTACATAATAGATGCCTTGCGACTGAAGCACGAAGTTGTGAGCCGACATAATTGATGGAGGGGACTGACCCGTAATCACTACTGATACCAAACTAAAAGAATTTTTTCTTGGTTCTTAAAAATCCTGTTCGCATCTATATTATGTATTCTTTCACTATTTAGTATCAAGTGAACTTATGTATCGTAGAACTTTTCTAAACTCAATAAAAATAAAGTTTATACTTTGAATAATTAATTTTACGATCCATTATCCATTACATTTTATTATATTTATGGAACGAAAAGAAATAGGTAGGTAAGTACTATAGATACATGCTATGTAAAACGATGAGAACCCTTTCGCTATCTGAAAACGTGATGAGATTTCTTAAATATACCATTTCTATCACAAAAAAATGCAAAAATGGAAAGGGGTGAAGCTTGATACTGTACTGCCAAAATGAGTATTGGGTTCAATAATGATGTCAAATCGAAAACAGGCTTTAATACCTCATAAAAATGCTGCCTATTTCCAGGGACCCCATGTCCCTGTCACAAGCACGTCACAAAGACAACCGGCGCTATAAAGTGTCCAGCCCGTATAATCCCACAACAAGCGTTCCCAGTTAATTTATTTTTCACAAGCTCTCAGACAAACGGGATTAGAACAACCTCAAGCGAGGGACATGAAACGCGTTCAATTAGCCATTCGTGGGGCTCAAAGGCCCTCCAACCCTCTCACCCTCGCTTCGGACAGGCACTCGAACCAATAAAAAGTTATTTTGCTTACTTTTAAATTCGTTTCCGATGATACTTTGTTCTCAAAGGAATAGGTATCGATGACTCGCATGTCAATTGGGACACTCCAAGATTTACGTTTGGGCACTTTTTAAGAGATAAAAGATCGCTGAATGTTTCAGTATTCGTTTCATTACATTTTAACCTTTTTATAGAAATTAAATTAATTAAATCGAGGAAACCTTTTTATTATAGAAATAAAACAATAAATCGAATATTACAGTTCATTTTATTACGGATTCAATAAATTGTAGCACTACAAGAGCTCATGAAGTCGATAAATATATGTTGTGTGTTTTTTTTTAGATTTAAATTATAACTGAAAATGTTATAATACGTTGTAATTGCGTTATGGTAATGAATTGCTTCGCATTGTTGGAGTGACCGCAGCTTTGCGACCGCCGACACGACCAAACTGCACCAGTTGGGAAAATAGAATTATTAATTACAAGCATCCTTTCTGACCGAATTCCGGCCAATCCCATGAGAGATGGACCAACTGCGCGGAAGATATTACCTACTAGACATAAGATTGTGTGCACGTGAGTGTTTAAAGCTATCAGTGTAATAGTCCGATGGGAGGGACATCCGACGCCAGAGGGATCGGATGCACAGTTAACAGAGTTAATCGGACCGGACGTTTATAAGCTTGCAAAGTAATGTTCGCCTATACACGGTTAATAATTATTAAATGTTAAATAAATCTTATGAATAATTTGTTTTTATTTTATTTGTATAATGATGCAATTAGATGTTCATGGGCTGCGGTCAGTCATTTAACATCAGGTGATCGCCATGCTCCGGGCAAGCGGAGCGCAGTTAAAAATAATACAAATATTGTCAAATTATGTTTGAAATAATAAAGACCACCCGAATTATAATTATATCAAGCAGAGATTAGAGGCCAAATCTAAATTTCATTGAGAATGTTACTATCTTTCTTAGCATACATGACACCTTATTTTTGGAGATTTTAATATCGTTCAAGAACATCTAAAATATACGAATGATTAAATAAAACATGTAAAAATGCGAAGACACCTTTTCTTTTCACTTATCACGCATCACTCCCGTGTCATATCCCCGTCTCAGATATCCTTCAGAACAATACAATGGGCCAATACGGCGATCTCTTCCTCGGGGAGCGAGACCTTCCCACCTCCCGGTATAAATATTACATTTTTTGATGGAAAAATGCGGTAATCCGTATTGGAGTTTTATTTAGACGGGAGAGCTTTTCGAATTTTTGATGTAAAATGAGATGTTCAAGAAAGTGGACTTGTTAGATTATTTTGAGTATTTTTTCGGAAACATTATTTTTGTTTTAGCTTGTATCGTAGAAAAATTTTATATTTCAGGTATCGATGTACGCTGACGGATTTCACTGTTGTTTACATTTTCGCATAAAAACTAGCTATTGAAGTTTGAAATACTTTTTTAATAATTTAGCGAATATTTCTTAACATTTGCAAAGGTATTAATTATAAATCTCTTAAAACTTTTTTTATATAATAATTGCTATAATTTTATAACAGAACGCTATTGATCCTCTTAATGTTAAAACTTCATGGTGAACACAAGGTTGAGGTTCAATAAAATCACGCGCTTTTTCATATCCTGATAGCGTGTTCGAATGAAAATAAAAGAAAAAGGAAACAAATATCAAAATAATGGAATTATAAAGTGATCCATTTTGAGGAATAAAGGAAAATGGGCGCCATTTTTGTAATTGAAGGCTTCAAGGATCTCTCGAACAGTTCACACAATGGAAGCTTCGAGAAATTTGGTAATTACTCAACTTTCACAATCAACACTCCTTCAAACGATAATCATTTTAAGGGCTTTGTTTCGTAGGTTAATTAGTAAATACCAATTAGCGCGGCGGAATACAAGTTACGTGAACTATTGTGGGCTATTTTCGTTCGAGTGAACTGATATTACATATATCTAGCGTTCAGGTGATTAAAAGATGAACTGAATAATTTGTAATTTCATATAGATTAGAATTTAAACTCATATCCGTCAATCAAAATAACTGAGATTAAGTATTAAATAAAAATTAAAAATATTATTATTATTATCATACTATACTAGCTCCTTTAGCAAAATGTTATATATAAAGCCTTTAAAATATAATCTATGTTACTTGTGGATAAAGTAGCTTTCGAATGGCGAGAGAATTTTTAATTAAAATCGGTCCTGTAGTTTTTGAGCCTATTCATTCCACCTAAACAAGCAAGCGAACAAAATTTCCTCTTTAGAATATTAGTGTAGACTATTTGTATTTTAATTAGCCATCAAATATATGCTAAGTGTCTACATGTTAGCATCGGACGCATCGGATTTCACGAATCGTAATAATCTTTGTACAGTAACGGCCATTTTCAATAATGTATCAATGATTATGGATAGATTGTTATGTCAAACTATATGACAATAGATAGACAATAGTCATAGAAAATGTATCCGTCGTTAGGATATGGAAATCAAAGTAAGTGCAAATAGATAGATATGTCTGACTTTAGTAAGTAAAACAAGGGATAGATAGAATATTGAAAACGGCCGTAAGTCACACAAGAGCGTCCTCTGATTGTCATCGTACGGGTCGCATTTTCTATACAAATAATAATTACGATGCGATACCGACCCGTGGATTCGTAGCAACAATCGATAAAGTTAATTTATTTATAGAATTTCTTTTGGTATTATTGTAAATTTGCTATTCTTTATATCGGAATGGGAAGTACTTCTCAAAGTAACATAATTGCTAGTGATCGATGGCTAAAAATAGGCAATCTAGGAAATTGCTGACGGAAATGAAATCGGAAAATGTACTCTGAAATGAGAGAATGAACAATTTTATTGAATCTGAAAATAGAATATTTTGAATGTTTTTCTTATAATTGAAATGTAATACAATACTATCATGAGTTATATGAGCTTTGATATAATATTTTAATAAATAAAAAAATATTCTGGGACATTTAACACTACGCCATCTAGTCCCAAACTAAGAAAAATTTGTACTATGGCAACTAAAGAACTGATAGACATACTTAAACTCAATATTTTTTTTAAATATATACAAACTTTAGATAAATTTAAACCAAGACATCACATAAAAATTTTCTACCCGGGATCGAACCCACACCCTCCGGCTTAATAGACCGTTGCCACATCCACTACAACATTCGGGTCGTCAATTTAAAATTTACTACGTTTCTATATAAATAATCAGATCGTACAAACAAAGTTATATTTGATACGCGTTAATCATATGCGCAAATATTCCAAGCAGTGTACATTTGATCACAATCGAGAATTAATAATAGCTGAATAGCTACAATTGATTAGTTTACAGTAAATATGATACGCGTTCGGTAACTGATCCAATCACAATTTATCACAAAGGTGCATTATTCCGGGCACCGAACGCGCGGTACGTGAATTAACCGAATCATGTGCTGGTAATTGAAGCATGCGTGTATAAATATTACCTTTAAATATTTTGCATAACTATGAAATAGGAACGATTTGTACGTTTTGTTCAATAAAATATACTACCAATATAATAATATTCTATTATAATTAACTCTACATGCTTGCATGAAACGATATAAACAAACTAAAATAAACTTTATCAAATTAACTTATTACTAGGCATCTTTCTAATTGTTTTATGTATAAGTTCGGCAATTGTGTCTAACGAGAATAACTGACAAGAATCCCGAATATTTACCGTTTCCAACAATGCTATAAATAGTTATAATGTATATTAACTCATTAATTATACTGAATCCTTTTGTTACGATTCAAGTAGGGTAATAACAAACTCGCACAAAACACCTTCATAATAAAACCTATTATGTCGTATCAAAACATTATTCTTTCATATAGAGGACTTATTAAATAACTCAATAATTAAACAATTAATGCACAAAGTACAAATAAAAGAAACAGAAGCCACTAGAAAGAGGTAAACAATTGAACGAACTTCAATTACCTATGAAATAATTGAGTATACGCCGCCATGTTGGATCGCAGCTCGCATTTTACGAGCGAACCCTGAATCATTAACATGAGAAGCGCTGGATGGAGTACAATTGGGTTTTAATGAACTATTAATAGTTACAACAGTTCGATATGACATGTTTGTTAGACGGGGTTATTATTTTTTCATCAGTAATTGCTTTGTAGTTGAAAAACAAACAACACCTGCGTAGTGCGTCGTAATTTATACTAGAGCAATTACTTATTTATTTATGAATAATAAATATTCATTGTTTTCTATGTAATAAGAAAGTATTAAAATTTTGATGTCATCACTATATTGTATGTAAAAACAATATAGTGAAATGTAAATGTGAACACTCTTTTTGCGCGAAAGGGACATACAATGATTTGTGAAAGCTAATAACTGCTTGGTTTTTTAATTGAATCCGATATTAAAAGTTCTTAAAAATAAATATTTGTATCAACATCCCAATTTCGTTTTATAGGGGCTATAATATCGTTTTATTAATATTTGCAATTTTATGTAGTAAAATTCAGTCATTTTTAAAAGTGTAGCCAGTAAATAATGTGATTTCGCATACATTGTGCAGTGAAGGGTACACTTTACAAGTAAATACTTTGTACTTTGTCACAGTCTCCTTTGTGTATCGGAAATGTTCAGTCACGGACAGAAATAGCAGAAGTTTTGTTTGTATGAAACTTCTCAAAGGTGCCTAAAATTGTACCGATTATAGATAGAATATGTTTTGCTATCTTAATTTTATTCTAAAGACATGCCCAGCTTCGCACGTACCTACTATGCTATATTATATATATCTCCCTTTCTCTTGAATATAATAACTATCTATAAAAAAACTAGTAGTTTTAAAATTTTAAACATATAAAGGGACAAACACTAAGCATTATAAAATAGTAAACGTTAAATTAAGTACTTTTTTACAAGGGTAAAGAAAATTTAATTAAAGTGTGGGTAGTTTTATTAGTTAGTGGTAATTGTAAGATATTTTATATGTCATACAAATTCAATTTCACGTGAGCGAAACCGCGGGTACAGCTAGTAGTAAATAATTCTATCTTGAAAGTGAAAAATAAAGCATTTAATTGACGTATGTATGCCACGCACTTCAGTAATTCGCCATTAATTAATGGAAACAAAGGATAAGGTCACACAAGCACAGAGCATACCTCCGGACACGCGACATTATTAATGGCTCGACTTTACGAAGCCAACAACTCGCCTCATTATTGGCGTTTCGATGTTTTCACAAAAATGCCACATTTCCGCTAGTTACTATTTAGTAATTGGCCCGCTCATTTGTCAAATGTTCACGGTAAGAATATTTGAAATTTGTAATTATTATCAAAGAAATTACATGATATTTTTCTATTAATGCGAATGAAATGTTATAACGTTAGTGTACCCAGTGACTTTCGTAAAATTAAAGTAAAAATTTTCTATATTTTAATAAATGTTTTCAAGGAAATTTTATCACTTAGATAATTAGATGGAAAAGCAATGAAAGCTTTGAATTTTATTTTTTGGTCGATATCATTCGAGTATTGACTTTTGAAACCGTAACCTTAGGAACAAACACAAGCGTATAAGATGAAAATGAAATGAAATAACCATGAAATAACCACCTCCCCCGCTAGCAGACGATTGGCGTGAAGCAGTATTGCACTGTGTTTCGTACGATGAGCGGGTATCCGAAGCCCTGTATTCTTACCCTATTCCTCTCCCATTTCCCGATTTTCCATCATTAATCCTCTTCTTATCCCTTCCTTTCCTTCAAGCCGGCAAGTCATCTGAGACACTTTGATGTTGTAGATTTTTATGGGCTGCGGTCGGTCACTTAACATCAGGTGAACCGCATACTCCGCTTGCCTGCGGTACCATTAAAAAGTGAGGAAATTAGAAATCGAGGTCTGGGAACCCGGAATGTTCAGTAAGAACTCGCTCGGTCATAACAATAAACGCGCTATAAGCAGCGTACCTCTACAAAGCATAACCAACCCATACCACTCATACCATTACTCCTGATAAAACTGCGGCATAATTACTTTTATGAAATAAAACATCTCTTCATTAATTTCCCTTAACTGTGTAACCTGTTTTTCGTTAATTAAATTTAATATTTACCTATTATTAAAATTATATTGTATTTTTTTTGCATATTTTCACAATATCATCAGAGCTGAGTGATATTAATTAGCTACGCTTCTCAGTCTACCCACGTATTAACGTTATCTACACTAATATTATAAAACGGAAAACTTTGTTTGTAATGAAAAGGCTCAAAAACTACTATCACACATTATTCACGAGTAACATATACATATATACCTATAATATAGCCTACGGGATCGAAGCCACGCGGAACAGAATTCAAATAATGTTGTAGGAATCACCTACAGCAACGGCCGAATCCAGTTTAATATCTGCATATAAACTGCTATCTTAACTCATACGAGCCCAACGTAAAACTACAAAATATCACGCTCGGTCGATTATATAAGTTAATGCCTCGTACATCGAAGCGGGCGGGTACCCACCGCCCCGGGCTGCAGCCCACGAGACCTCTAAAAACGTCAGCGGCGACAATTTATACACATTATTTAATCCCTCTCACAATATTTGTAGCGATTTTGCGAATTTTTAATTTGATTTCTCGATGGGATGATCCGATTTTTGTTGTTAATTTGCTTTTACATATACAACCCTCTGAAAGGGTTTGTTAAAGCATTATCTCTTTACTAAAGATAATATTAAAAATCGAAGAATATGAAAAATTTTAATAATTTAGCTGTTTGAATGCCACATGTCAATCGCTTGGTTTTATTTGTAAAGACACAAATACAACAAATACTACATTGATACTGATTGATCTAATATTACTTATCACTAAAATATCAATGACTAGCCACGCCCCGCGCTTTCATCCAAGTAATCTCCAATCCCATGGGAATGTTGGAAATAATACAAAATTTAATGAAAATCTTCAGTAGATGCGAGGTGATTCACATTCCAACAACCAAACATCTAACGCACACACATTTATAATATTAGGATTACCCAGGCCAATATTTCGCATCAGGCCATCGAACATTAAACCGCAAATCCGCGATAAATATTCGAGCCACGAGCCTCACT
>LQNK01001181.1:161687-188829 GCA_001586405.1 Phoebis sennae | reverse complement strand
CCAAGTGTGAAAGTCCACACAGGAAGACGCGGCCCATTCCGAGACAACTGCGCACATTAAAACTTTCGCCCCGTGTGGAAACGGCTTCGTGAATTATAGCGGGATCAAACCATCACACGTAACGATGTGGATACAATAATATATAATATATAAATTATTATTTTGCAATCAAATTATAAGGAACGTTTTACTACGTGTAGTTTCGTCTGCGAGGTCTGAGATAGAAAGTTACATAAGTACATTGGTGATTATTGCGTGAATGGAAACGTCATAAGTTTCACACTTTATCAGTAGACGCTATGACAACGATTATCTTTACATCTATACATATGATAAAATAGTAACCAAGCCATTTCTTTATATTGGATATTATTTAAAAAGAGTAATTGCCGTGCAATATGTATGTTTTATAGACCCCAAAGCCATGCATAGAATTCTTCCTGTTTGTCTGATTGTCTATATTTTGTATGTACATCAATCACGTAAAAACTACTAGGAATAAGCCGCGGGAAAGCTAAAACACAAATATAATGATAAATTTATTTATTTTCTCAATCAAAACGTTAAAACTTGACGTTCAATCCCTACTCAAAGATAGAAAAAAACTGATTACGTATAAAAAATATAAGACTAAGGTTTAGGTATCAAAGAGAAGTATTCACTATTAAGAAATGGGCCAAAAGTAACAAGGTTTAGAGATCTACTGATACCGACGAAGTGTTACGTCGTTACGGTATTGAGTATCAACAACAATACTTTACTTCGCCCTGTGCAAACTTGAATACACCTCTCGAAACCATGAAACGGCTACCCAATTGTAAGGGGAATAATAGCATATCGTGCACCGTATAGGAAGATAGCCCACCATAAAGATTACTTACGTGATCTGTTGGATAATTCTTCATGTTTGTCTTATTGATTTGATCAGTATATTGCCCTTCAATAGTAATAGCCTATGTGGTTCATGTAGTGACTAATTCTTCTTGCAAAAATACATTAATAATATGTTTAATCTACTACTAATTTACATTTTGACAATATTAATAATCTTCAGCTGTTTTAATCTCCAATCACTGTTTCAACTTAAAAAATTGTATCTCAGCTTTATCAATGCGGTGACAGAAAAATACGGAGCAATACCATTTAGTATAATTCTACAAAAGAGTGTGGCTATAAATAAGGTTATATTATATAATTGTTTATGTAATGAAATTCGGAAAATCGACGGTTCGTTTTGTACAAAAGACTTTTCACTAACAAAATCATTCATTCACCGAAAACCCAATAAATTCTTCCAATTCAGCAATTTCCTTTGTTCACAAATATATTCGTCATTCATAACAGCTATGAATCCATATAAGTTTATAGCACTGCATACATAGCAGTAATAACACTCATAACCGCATATCATTGCCTTAATGTCTAATTAAAGGGGAAATAAATTCAGCCTTATCGAGCCAAAGGGTGAGCAGCCCTTGCTATATTTATGAGACTGTACGATTTCATATTTATAGAATTTTCACGATTTACTACACGGTTACAGTTTTGGGACGCCTTAAACTTTGATCCTAGGCTTTGGACTATTAAGGTTGGGTCTTGAAGGCCGTAAAATGAAGCGAATAGGTTGTAAATAATATTGGTAACAAGCCTTTACTATGGTGATAATATTTCTCTACCTTCTTTTATACTTACTATATATTTTTTTTTACTTACTATATATATTATTTAAAGAAAAATATGAAGTTGGGGTAAACACTATTTTGTATTAAAACCATACAATAACCCATTCTACAGTGTAAATAACGTAAATGTTATCCTTATTTTCTATATACCAATCGTCCTTTTTATTTTTTATATACATTAAAGAAATTAAATTATAGTTTGGAACTATTATAATTATAATTATCTATACTTTACGTATGAATGTTTGTAACGTTTGCACAAAATACTTTACCGATTCCAAAAATTCACCATTATCAGCTGCATCTTTGGGCTACATAGCTTTATGCTATGGGAGCGAAGCCGCCTTAACCAGCTAGTAGTAAATAAAAGTATCCAAACAGTATATGTTGCCACATTCGACGCTGTTCAGGTGTAGAGGGCACACCACGGGTGTGGTTTATTTGATCGCACCGCCATTACGAAGCTGCCTATTTGCCGTCAAATATTTATGTTCATATTATTTTTAAACGGCGCCACTTTCGCTAAGTATAGAGCAAATACTGCGCTCTTTTATTAAAGACATGCAAGCTTGTTATTATGTTTTCAAGTAATATTTGAATTTTTTATTAATCACTTTTATTTTACCCTTTTTGTAGTTCTTAAACTGTTTAATGTTAGTTTAGTGTAAAAACTAAACATGTTTTTGTGTTTTTATAACTGTTTTCGTTTGTTTGGGCTACTTATATTAATCAACTCCTAAATTTTAGAAACCAAATGAAACTAAATGCTGCTAAACAAGATAAACAACGACCTAACGACGACACAAGACAACAGGCAAATTATGTGGATGAACAGAGAAGAGTTTTTTATACATATTTCATACTTTTATGATCATCTACGTCCACAATTTCGGCATCAAAATTAAGAACACTAATATATACTTTAAATACCTTCACAATATTATTTATTCGTAAACTAATCTTCCACGAAATGTGTATACTCGTACTCGTCACAATATTATGTCAGCGCAGTGAGCTGGGGAGTTCCGATCGCCGTAAAATCAAAAACACGCCATAAAGCCCAGTGAACGCGTTATTGGATTGTCAATTGTAATGTATTCGATACGTGGATTAGACGACCCGGGGGACAGTCTGGGGTGGGGGGCGGAGGGGCAAGAGGGGGTGACGGGAAGGCCTCGTGACGTCATGCTTTACTTTTAAATTTGTATCACCTTTTTTGCGTCCGTTCGGTTTAAATCTTCTTAATTAGAAAATATTAATAAGGTTTAAAATTAAGAAAGAAGAAATAACAGTTTATACAAATACATTCTAATGTATTTGACGATAGCAATAACTTTATATAATAATACATCTTACAAAAACTTATACTCTGCGTTGCATTATGCTTACCCAAACTAGAATCTAGATGAATCTTTTCAACGGTAAGTGAAAAGTTATTTGTAAGTTCACAAGATACTCGTTATTTATTTAATTATTTATTTATCTTTAAGGGTACACCAACAAAATGTTGATTGACATTAAAACTCGTATCACACAGTACAGCGGATCTATATACATCGACGTATCAGAATCTACATACGACATATCAGAACTTTAAGCGGCATATTTCTAGAAAACATAATATGCATGGTGTTAATCCCGTATATCGGAGGAACAGGAAACCGAAATCCCTTCCTCCCGTCCCTTCCTCCGAGGCCCTTGCCTGGACCCTAATTTCCTCAGAGGACAACTAATTGTCGCGGATGCTCCACCGTTTGTAGGAAAAAACGTTTGATCTATTTCCTTCCTATAATCAAATAATAACTTAGGAGAAGAATATAATCGTGGTTGATCTTATATTTTTTTCAAATTAAAAGTACTGTTTTAGTTACTTTTTATAAGTTTGTAATTTTACTCAATCGTAGAACGTCTCCGATTTGAATGTAATTTACTGATAATTCTACTATAACCGATTTACTACCTTGTTTACGCAAAATACAATTCTTTAACATTACGACATGTTCTTTCACTTAGTGCTTTCTAGTTTCTACGATTCTATTTGATAGCAGAACTTCCCTAGTTATTCTTCAAACGAGTCTTAGAAACTTCAAAGTTCACGATAGATCTTTCCAGATATGTACCATTAATCCGAGTGCCAAATCTGCAAGTCATTAGGTAAATTTCCGAAAGTTTATGAGCCGATCGCGTCATCGCTCACTCCATTCGCGGAGCACTTATCATCTGAATATTGGCACGCGGTCTTAATAGTTTTGGCAAGATAGTTGGAATCGAAACCCAGTGCTCCAGGAACGCTTGAGTTGAGATAAATACGGAAAGGTTAAGTAATACGGTTCAATTATCCGTATGATTTATTTATATTCTTTAGTTATAACGAGTTCTGATAATACTTCATATTATTCTAACCTAGGTGCCCAATTTCGATACAATGTGTCGAACAATCGTCATAATGCGTTTAAAAAGACATATATATGTGTCTGTGTTCTTCTAAAGGTTATAAAAAGACATATACCTATGTGTCTGTGTCCTTTAAATTCTCTTGGGTCTTATGTCTTTTCATTCTGTTATGCTGTTCTTGTTCGAGTGATGAAATGTTTTTGTGTTTCTTCTCTATCTTTCTTGCAACGATTATACGTATTTGTCGTATCTGTTTCTCTAAGTTCATAAAAGTAAAATCATCAAATTTGTCTGCACAAAAGTAAAAAAGCTTGCCAACTAAAGTTAAATAACCATGAAATATTGTATCGAATATAATTCCGTAATTTCCACGAGTGCATCTCGGTGGCACGTCGCAGCTCTCGACGCGCTCTCCCGCGAATGCCCTTCAGTCATTAGAAGCATCCTTATATTACTTGCGGAGCTATTACGTGCGTTTTCATTCTTTCTGCGAAAATAAGGATGAATGAAACGAAAAATTCTTTATTGCACTAATCTTTGTGTTTCTTACACATACAGACACAGTCTAAGGAAATAACTACAGAAGGTTGTCGTAACTCAAGCTATTTTTACGGAAAATCAAAAAAGAGATATAGAGAGAAATTAATTTAACTAAGAAACATGATTTTAATAAAGTGAAAAATGTCCTCTATTGGAACATAAAACAGATGCTCAATCTGTGTCACTGATCAATTCCTATGTAGCGGCAAGAACCGAGACTATTATTCACATTAAACCTTACCAATACTTTTTGATTGTAATTCTAACAGGCCAAAGAGATGGTCAAAACTTTAATATTGTCGATTCATAATGCCAAATATAATTCATGTATTAAGGCAAGTGCATCTTGTCGGCAGATCGTCGTCAGAGCGAAGAGCCCTCCGCCGCAATACCCGCCACTCTGCCGTCAACAGAAGCGTCCTTGTGTACCGCAGGTTTACGGACTTTAATTTTAACTAAATGATGGATAGATAAACAGGATGAATTATTATATTTCTTTTTTATGTCATAACGGCAATTGAGTTAAGCGACTATCGTTCATTATGGACACCAAAAGCAGCACTGTCGCAGGTGCATTGCCGGTTTAAAATAAGAAAATATGTAGGGAAAAAGATTAAAGAGGGCAGAGGATATTTTTAGGATCTTAGTACTTTATTTCTGATATACTACGCATAAATTATTACAAAAATATGTCGTAGAAGCCACTCACTCTCTAAAATAAACATGAAAATGAAAAATATTAATAAAATCCTAAGATTAAAAGTGTGTATCTTAAAGAATTCCTGGAAAGTTTCTGAATATGATAATAAAGAGCGCAATATCACGCGAGCGAATCTCTGATATTGCTGGAAGCTGCCAAGTGGCCGGGAACGCCCTTCCCGATTTGTCGGTACGAAAACAACAAAATATACGTTACGTTACGTGAGAAGAAAATTGAACAGAAAGTTTTGTAAGGAAAATATTAAATAGGTATGTGATATCTATCAATAATAAATTAGAAGAAAAGCAATCTGATATCGGAAAATAACCTTGAAAATAATTTTTGGCGAAAATTTCTTCAAATAAAATATACTTTAAATACATTGTAGATAAAATATCACATGATCAGTTTTGTACTTTTCATTGATTAGTTGAAAATCGTACCGTTATTGAGTAAGCCGCCTAATAAGGATCACCTCGTGATAGACTGAATAGAGTCTGCATTTCGATTGAATGTTGTACGGTTACAGTAACGATCAGTGAAGAAGCAGGTTTAAGTCACGCTCGCGATAAAAATATCTTGAGTCATCGCTTGCTACGATTGCTACGAGGTGCTACGAGGTGCTGCGAGCTACGTGCTACGTGCTACACTGCTATTGCTCTTTGATAGAGATTATGCTTGCTTATATCATTTTTACTCGCTGTATCAAAAACAATTGTTTCCTTTAACTTATTTAAGAAAATATTTTTTTATTTTAACACTGAGTACTACTGAACAAGAACAACTTATTCAATATTAGATTCAGACCTAATTTGAGAATTATCGGAATATCTAAATATTTAAAAACTAAAATTAGGTGTTATTTTACTGTCAATCTTCTACAATTCGCTCATAAAAATAGAATTAAAAAAAACGTTTTGTTTTCCAATTTTCCTAGGCAAAACACTTAATACAAGTTGAAATTAACGCAATCCCATATTATAATTCCGTTCCCGTCGTTCCACAAAAATGTTAAGTATTTTATCTTCTAATTTAAAATTAAACAACAATCCGGTACAATAACGCACGAATTAAACATTCAAAGCGCTCGCTCGCTTAATTAAAAAGCTAAAAAGTCATTAATAAGGTTACACAAATGAGCAATTTGCAGCACGAACTGACCCTTGTTTATATTTTGTGCATGCCGGGAGCCGAATAGATAAAACTAGATAACGAAAGGGATGTAAATATTTTGTAGACCAAAAGAATTGAGCAGTTCTATATTTGTGAAATGAAATGAAATGTTTTATTTACCACCACATTAGGATATAAAGAATACAATTTTTTTACTACTACTTAATATTAGATGTGTTAAAGTTACAACATAGAAAACAGAATAAGAACTCAGGCGCAGTGGTAGCGAAAAGTTTGAATACTATAATACCTTGTCCTCATTGGTTAAGTGGTTGCGCTTTAGCGTTACAACCAAAAGGTCCAAGGTTTAGTCGTACGTGGAGACAAAAAAAAAATCTGCTTGGTCTGATCAAGGTCAAAAAGGTCTGACAGAACAGAAAGCTGACTCGCCTTCTTAGCTCTTCTAAAAAAATAGGGGAAACCATTATTGAGTATCAAGAATTAATTATGTAGTATATCTTTGTAATTTAACTATTAATTTTCCTTCAAGATTAATTAACCCATCGCCTACGAAGTGCATTTGATATTTTAATGTGACTAGGAAACTTTTTCGTGGCACTATTCAGATTTTGATGACTAAAAGTATTTATTAACATAGGATCATATACATTTACTTTTCCTGGCCCAATTAGGTCCAATCAAGCTACATCCAAGCTACCCCATTCGAATGAGAATGAATTATTTGTCGTAAGTGGGTGCGCTCACAAATCGCTCGGTAAATGCGCTGACTCAATGGTATGTGATGTTGGCACATTCATGTGTCGGCAATCCATTCGGCTAATTACTTAGCCGTATTTAGCCGCGCTTAGCCGCGTTTAGCCGCATTACACCGGCTATAAATCGCAACCGCTAACTCGCGTCTCTTTGCAAGTGTGTCAGGCTATAATAGGCTTACCAGTGCTTTGGAGCGATTGAGCTGATTTCTATGCTGTCTATAAATTCAACTACTAGACTTCTAGGATTCGCTCGGTGCCAAGAGGCGTGCGGATATAGGTAATAATGTGAAGTATTAATTGATATGGCTGGGGCGTATAGATATTATTTTGTAAATGTAAAATAAGCCGTGCCATAGATAACATAATTTATATTGCGTTGTATAGCCTCTGTGTCATTTTTGTGTTATCTATCAGATTCCCCGCCTTTGCTCTCTACGCTTTTGTATCTGTTAGGAAGAGTGTTCAATAAAAAGTTGTAAAAGAAATCTTGCTCAGTAATTGTTTAAATGACCGATCCCAATAGTAAGTAATAATTAAACCAAAATTATCGTAGCTTTTTCATAAATCTAGAATAGATGTGAAATATAGATATCCAGCGTCTCTATTTATTATTAGACGAATACTAGCGATCAAAATATAGATGAAATATTAAAAATTAATTATATTTGCAAAAATGTTATAGCTCTTTTCCATTAACTGTGTTTATAATGGCGCAATTTAAACACAAGCCTGTAATTGAAATTTACAATGGCAAAACCTTTTATATTTTTGTTACCTTATAGTGCACTGTTACGCTATAGTTGTGGCAAATAAAAAAATAGATGTAAGTTGTATTCTATGTATAATGGTATAAATCTTGATGTACAACAATGCATCAACTTATTCTCATAAGTTCATAGTAAATTCAGAATTTTAACAATAACAAGTCAAAACTAAAGGCAGGCAACAGTTAGCTTATAATAATAAGATAAGGGCTGGTCCTTTGTCTCGAGTTGGCCGCCAGATGGAGCCGAGATCCAACGTTTAGGAGATCTTATCTTCGTTAATATTATATTCAGTTGTATTGTTGTTTGGAGTTGCTCCTGTAACTGTTGCTAACTGGAAGGTTGCTTGACTTTGTAGATATACATCGGAATGATTGTATATTCACGTTTCAAACAATTATGCGCATATTAGGTTTGCTGTTACCCGCACATAGTAGTGTTATGTTATATTATTATATAGTGGAAAGATTTTTTTATTTGTATTGCATAGGCTCCAAAAGTATGGGACTGATTGGGATGAAATTTTGTACAGAGATTCTTTGAAAGTCGAGGAAATACATAGGAAAGTTTTACTACGGGAACAGGAGATATATGCGGGTGAAACTACTAACACTTGCTGGATTCCAGGGAGGCTAAGACTACATCGATGCGTTTCGTTGCGTCGCTTTGCGTAATCATTGCGATTTTACAATAGGCCTTATTAATGCATTTCTGTACTTTTCAACGTATTACACAAAACTAAGCGAAAGGAAGGATGGTACGCTGTGCCATCGTAGCTCCGATGTAATTCTTCAGTAGTTTCGTTTCGACGTTTTGCGTCAACGAACGCAGATGTGTCATATAAAGCGTTGATCCATTGCGTTGACGTGACGCAAAACAGCAAGGGACGCTTTGCTTAAGAAAGTATAGAAACTTTGCAATTAATTTTTAAAATCTATCCGGTATTTCCAGAGATGAACGCGAACAAACAAACAATTACACTTTTACGCTTATATATATTTCAATATCTAAGTAATACAGTAATCAAATAATTATGTACATATTATTATAAGATTATAAACCACAATTTAAAAAAGGTACTCATGAAACTAAATAAAAATATATACACCTTAATAGGTGTGTTTTCTTTGTAGAAAATTACAAGCAATGGTATAATAAGCAGCCTTAGCAATTGTGCTAGTTTTAGCTAATCTAATACTGTAATAAGGCCGCGCTTAAACAAATAACATCACATACGTTTCAATTTTACTGAAAACATTTATTGCGGATATAACGAAACGAAAAATTGAGAAGTCGTATTTATTTAGCATTGAATTTCCAGATCAAAATTTGTTTGCACAACGAAATTCTTAGGAATTTCAAACAAATTGCTAAGTTTGACAAACTTTTAAAACAGCGCAATCGGTTTTTATAGCAGTAACATAACATTTAATTAAAATCAATACAATCTTCGAGTTTCAACTTCCGTATTTCGCGAGAATTGTTCAAATAACTGCGTTTTAGCCTCGCAGTGAAACAGTGTAAGACGTACACATTCCAGCAGTTTATAACGTTAGATACTGTGTTTACTGTCCTTTGTAATCTGCCTCGTGACTTATTTTCACACGATACAGTCTCAGTATTTTCTGTTCGCAAAATTTTAGGACATTTTTAAGAAAGTTGCCGTTTGATTTAAATATATTTAAATTGATTGCACTTATTAACTAATATTTAATAATCTACACTATTATTATAAAGAGGAAAACTTTGGTTGTTTGTGGACCGATTTTGAAAGTTCTTACAGCATTCGTAAGCTACATTATCCACGAGTAACATAGGCTATAATATAACATTATGCCACAGGAGCAAGGCCGCGTGAAACAACTCGTTAAAAATGAAAGTGTAATGAGATTACAGATACAGAAGAGCAGCATGTCTACTCAGTTTTAAACATTTCTTACACAATTGTGTGAATTATGTTGCATAGTTTTACTCACTCTTTTCCCGGTAGTGTATAACATTAGAGGTTGTGTCTGCTATACTCACGATATACAAAGTATTTTGTATGTTAACATAACTTTAGGATATTTCTAAGAACTGGGTTTCTAAGATTTAAATGTATTTGATTCGATTTAATAGTAAACACAGAAAATCAGTATACAGTTTTTAAAATGTTTACGAGAATTGTGTAAATGTCGCATAGTTCTCTTAAAGTGAATCTGTTGTATATAAGGCGGTCACTTCCCGGCAGTTTATTACATTAGAGGCTGTGTTTACTGTCCTCTGTAATCCCTCGTGTGACTTATGTTCACACACTGAGGGGTTCTTGGTATTTTTTTAAACAAATTTGTAGAAATAATTCGCAAAGAACAATTAGCTTCTGTTAGCGCTTTTGAGGAATTTTAAAATTTTTGTTAAGTATAACAGATTTTTTTATGATTACATTAAACTGATTTTAGTCATAATTATATTATGTAAGGAGCTATCAAGAAAAATATAACACTATATCGACTCTACCTAGGATTAACTTAAATATATTTTACTTTCTGATTTATAATTTTAACATCTTTTTATTTTCCAATTTCTTTACTAAAAATATATTAAACAAGAAATAATAATAAAAGTTGACTAATGCAATAATCACATAATTTCGGCTTGTACCAATAACAATAAAATGAATCTCAGACTCCGGCGAGGGAATAAGCGTCCACTTCAAGGAAAATACAAGCAATTTCATCCGAAGTTTCGCAGTACTATTCACATAAACTCCTTATTCCGTAGCACACATCAAACGGCCGCTAAAAGTAAATAGGAAGCGAGCGAAGGGGCTGTAAGCGGTTTATGCGAACCCACCCTGGCAGGTTGTTCGACCCATTCAGGCTAACACAGCCGTCTTTCAAGTCTGAGAGATTAAAATGTGAATGTATTACTCTCATCAATTGAGTATGTACCTATTTGGAATTTGATCAATTCTATTTATCTGAAGAGGGATTGAACCTTTGAATCTGTATAACCGAACATCTGAAAATATACGGTATAGCTTAGATAGTGATATTTTGTTGAATAAAAATACCGTTATATTTGTAATAAAATTTTGAATTATAAAATATTATATTAAAGTACTTTTCGTTACTTCTATAATGAGTTCAAATATGTTTTAGCTAATCTTTCCAATATAACTTACGTTCAAAACGTATTCTTTAACTTATTGTGACTTACCAGGTACAGTATATAGGTTTTATACAAATTATGTCCTAATGTAGTACCTAGTTGGTTAATAAAAGTAAAATCCCCATGTAGACTGTAACTTGTAAGTGAATCGTGGCGGCTGTCCGACGGGGAGAAATGCGCACTTCATGCTAATGCCGACATGCCGGGAAATTAAAATGTTACCTTCCAAGCTCTGCCTTGGGTTTGCGAAAAAACTATTAAAGTTAGCTCTTTGTACGATTATTTTAGTACTTTCTTGTGTTTGTTTTAAGTACTTTCCATATTAAACAAAAAAACTTAAAGGCAGTCACCCGTGACTACGCTCGCTGTAAAGTGCTCGAAACGTCGGGTTTATAATAATGTTAAATAATGTATAATAAACCGCGTTTAAAATCCTTTAAAAAGTATTTTATTAAATACAGTTACATGGTACATTTTTTGTTGATTGTTGAAGGCAAAGGGATCAAATGAGTCCACGAAGTAAAGTCTCGACTTTAACCCGCCACAAGTTAACCCGAATCAATACCAATTACTGCCGAACCCTGCCTAAATATATTTTATTCACCGCTCAATATTTATGTATCGTTACATTATTAGGTAATATAACTGATCCTCTATTATGAATAGAATATTTTATCATAATTACTATGGATTGGAGACGGTAATTTACTATTCTACGTTTTTGATAAAAATTTACTAGTCACAATAAGCATCTAGATCATAAACGAGGTAATTTCATTATTTTAAAACGTATTTAACCATATCTTTACTATTTTAGATAAAAACGAATCATAAATTTAATACAGAGTTAACATAACCGAATAGTTAAAAACAATAAAAACGTGATTAGGAAAACGATACAAATAATGGGCACACATTAAGCCAACATTGAAAAACAGAGATTAGATCGGCGATACGACACGAAACGATCATTAACTGGCCCTTAAGTCACTGCTACAGTGCATAGCCTCGGCCGGGAGGTCGTATGTGGCACAGGGCGAATGGAATTACAGCTGGTTGTAAGTGATATGCACTAATATTATAAAGAAAAACTTTGTTTGCAATGAATAGGCCCAAAAACTACTGGACCGAATTTAAAAATTCTTTCTCCATTCGAAAAGGTGGTAGACCCACGAGTAACATAGGTTATATTATGGGTAGTTATAACATTATGCTACGGGAGCGGAGCCTCGCGGAACAGCTAGTCAATTCACATATATCGAATCATCTAATAATGTCAGAGGCACTCCATGAAAACCTGTTTTGCTAACCTTTGAAGAGAAAAGAGGATAAGGTAAAGATTAATCGAAATTAAGAGTAAAAAGGATCTCGAGAATTATATGTAAATATAGATCTTGCAAAAATAACAGAAATAGTGAGATATAATACCGCTTATAGGAAATTGAGTAATAAATATGTTTATTACATTTTGCAACGAATTATGTAAACAACATGACCCAATTCTCGCTGAAGTCTGAACGACTATTACTGGAGAATATTTTTCCTTAATTTCTTTTAAAATCGTACATAATCCCAACGTTCAGGGCGATTAATGATACGAAACAAAGAATACTGTCAGTAACCGAAACAAGATCCAATTAAATCAAGATTTTGTGAATAATTTCTCTCTCTATCGTATAAGTTGTTTGAAAGAGTTAAATGTTACTTGTGAAACAGAAACTCATAGATAAAGGTCGTTTAACATCAGGATACCCGCATGTTCCATTATTTGATAATAAACACTGAGACTTGCTACAATTACAAGAATGTTTCCAGTTTCTCTCTACGATAATATCCATAAACATGATAAATTTGGGTATTATTAAATATTTATGAACAAAAACTCCAGAAAGCAGTCGGGATACATCCATACACCTACAGCAAAGAAACTCTTACAAAAACCCCGTAATATTTAAAGGATTTACTGGCCGCTCTGTTTGAGAAAAATGTTTTCGAGAGCCGGAAAATTTAGATGAAGCAGAAATTCCTCTAGGCTGAAGATATTAAATTGTTCCCTTTTGAGCTAGCTAACGAAAATTTTATGAGTGCAAACTAACTTTGTCTTAACTAAAATTCATCCCAGAAACGAGAATTAAGAAAAGATGTTACGTACGAAAGAGCGACAATGCTTTGATGGAAATAGTTTTGCTTAAGACAAAGGAAGGTGCTGACTTTTGTTTTAAAGAAAATTATAAATTTATATTATGCGATACAAAATTTAATCAATAGTTTTTTCAAATTATTATCCCTAAAATTTCGAAGATGTTATTGCTTAACAAAAGCGTTAAAATTTTGAAATGGTTAGTTCCAAATGAAATAAATATAGCATACATAATATATTGTGAGTGGTTCAATTATTTGTTCTTACGTTAAGCCGGTAAGACTCCGCTCCGACTGCGACACGACTGCGCTAACAGCCTCCACGCGTGACCTGGTCTCGGGGATAACTCCGGATATTGATATTGCTTTGACTTATAACTAGTTACTGTGTAGATATTATTGCGAGTGTATTACGCAACTTTTATACAGAATAGCTATAAAATATGTTCATATAATACCGTATATGTTCAATAGAACATACATAAACTAGATAAAATTTTGAAAATTATTTGTCAGTTACCTAAGAATTTGATCATCCAAAATTTTCAATCAAAAAGCAATGCCAAAACTTCAACTTAAATACATAAAATACAAGATACTTGTAAACATTAAAATCGGCTTATCGTCCGATCCATTTCATCATTTAATTTATCAGTAAAATCCGCAACAAGACCTATTAAGGTCGTTAAGATCCGCCATTGTCATCGGAATAAAAGTCAAGTCATGGTTTTGATTGATTCCCCTGCACTGATCCAAAAGGCTCAAATAATCGTTCCTAATCTATTATGAGAGAAACTATGGCAAGAAAGTTATTACCATAAGCTCGAGCCGCTCCTGAATAATTCATCCTAAATTATGTCATCGACAAGTCAAATTTGTTCACTAAAATTATAGTTGTGGTTTGCTCGCACAAATCGAGTTTTGGCACGATTTGATTGCCGATAACCTAGAGGCTTTATAAATTATTCCGCTTCGTAATCATCTATTAATGGTGAAGCCCTGATTGAATAACATCGCTCGCTTTGAACTTACATTTGTGATTTTTTTAATGTTACGTAAATCGTGCGCTGAGGAAGTTATTCAAAGATTACGACGTTTTCAGACACATAAGTTTACTCTCTTGATATCACATCTGTGCTCTCAATACTACTTTGGAAAGAAACTTATGAATTGAGATTCACATTATATTTTTAGTTTTTCTTGTTGATGTGTAAGGTTTGTGTTGTTTTTAGAACATACTCAACATATTTCTTTGAACATTATGTTCAATATAGATAATTTTGATGGTTTATTAAAAGAAATTAATATGTACATTTTTCCTGTAAAAATCCAAAATATAAATATTTACAAAATATGATACTGTAACGCTGAAAAAAGTAATTTTCATCAAGGTTATTCCGAAAATAAAATACAAATTATATCGGTAAGGAAAAACGAAGCGAAATTGCAACATTTCCTCGTGTCCTCGAATTAAAACTCTGGGAAATTGGCCAGTAATGTACTTCGCTAACATCTTCTACCGATCACACTAATAAACTCCGAACCGAATATAAATTTTCGCCGACTTAGGATGTTTATTACATAATAAACAAGTTAATATTCTGTACGAAGGTTTATTTCTCGGACGCAGATACAAGTTCTGAATAAAACACTAAGATAGGGTCCGGTATAACAGCCATAACTCGGGGTAGCACTAAATCGCTTCATAAAATAGAGGCAGAAGGTTATCGGCCGGCTGGGAGCGATCTCGCAGGCCTACCATAACTAAGCTGTGGCCCGACGCCGCAAAACTGTTATTTTCTATTGTACTTACATTTGAATTCGAAATGAAATTCTTAGCAATTCCTCGCTAGATATTATTCTTGGACGCAATCCAATCGCGCATTCTGAATGATAATGTCAGTGCGGTTGGAGTTTAAGTATACGAGTGAATTCTTTTCGTTTTATGTTTGATGTAATACTGTACTTATTGTATTTTAGAGTAGGAATTTGGAACTCGCTCTCTACCGTGTTTACAGTTTTCAAATAAAGCATTTATTTTTGTTAACTCTTAGTGAAGCCTTGATGTACTCCAAAAGAATTGATATATCTCATGTGTTTCTAAGAAAAATCTATCGATAAAACTAATACATCCGCCCCAGACCCAAGGGAAAAAGAACAAGGAGTCCCTTAAATCAGAAGAAATATACTTATAGGAGGATAGAACAGCTCAGTGATTTATGATTACAAGTAATTAATATTGAAAAAAGAAACCTTGAAACAAAAACTAATAAAAATGTATTAATGTAGTAGAGAAATAATTAGTTCGCACGTTTAAGTATAATCTGTGACGAAACATCTACAACATTTAAGCTGTGATTAATTAAAAAAGTTGTTTCACTCCGGTTGGACTCGCCACCGAGAGTTATAACTTCTTCTTTCACGTCTTTATCTACATCCGTGGACAGACACTAATACCTATCGATCGTGTATTTAAATAAAGTTTCACGTTATAAACATAAAATTTTTCAAGCAATGTCTGCATTGATTAAGCCCATTCCGACGATCAGCTTCATATAATTCCGGTTGCCACTTCTATCCAAGATTTAGCAGCTTTTATGGCACAAAATGGCCCAGAACCGACGTGGAATTGCCACCATTACAGCACTTGTGTACGGCGGCCATTTTCTTTTTCCTTATATAAATACGTAAGGCGATACGAGAAATTTCCTTCTAACTGCATGATGTTAAATTTTTCCCGCCGTATTCGTGCCTGCAGTTTCACGGTGGAATTCAGTTTACAAAGCTGCAATATCCTGGACTTAGTTAAAGAACTCTAACGAAAATAGCTCGTGGATAAATATTTATTGATATGAATATTTGTATCGGAACACGTTTAGATAACAATAACTGTGTGAAAACGATATTGAAGGTATAACTTTGTTACATGGAACATCAATTTTATGGGAGCGATGTTTAATATTAACAAATGGTGGCTTTCATAGATTGAAGTATAATATTCAAAATTACCTCCTTAGATTCAAAGCATCATTATTCAAACAGTAAAAGTACTTTGTGATTCAGTTCAAAAAGCCTTAATTTTCCATACATTTCCACTTGTCATTCCCAACATCAGTTTTAAAAAGTCGAAAGGTAACTATTAAAGCTTATAAAGTAAAACCCGCCAATTTAGAAGTAATTAGTGACCTGGAGCTAAAGTTCGGCATCAACACAAGACGGTAATTTCTCAGACGCTGTCGGTAACTTATCATTTAGACGGGGTAATTAAATCTATTTCATTTTCTATTTTCTTGGAATACTATTCGATTAGGTTAATTTAAATAATTTAATTGTTTAGTTTTGTATAAAAACAAGGATTATAAATTTTTCAAAGTCAATTTTAATATTGTTTAAAATAATTAAAATAATTGTTTCTTGAAATAAATTAAAATTTGAAAAATGTGTTTCTACTGAAAACTATATTAAAAGTTACGTCTTAATTTTAGACCTATAATGAGTACTCCTATTCCGTTATGCTCACATAGCGTATCATTAAGATTTAAAATACTATTACAACAGTTTATTTGTCCATTTGTCCACTTTAAATTAAATTATTAATCCTATCAAGTGCGATTTCAGGTGAAATAAATCTTATACTTCACCTGAGATCGCACAATGCCTCTCACGCACCTCCACAGATCGTCAAATGATTATCTAACCATTTATCATATTGAAACACCTCCATAAAACAATTCAGACGTTACGAAAACTGGCGTCTGCCAAATTTGCCATTTCTCAACGGTATGGGTAACATTTCGTTTTAAGGCCTCGATTGGGAGGCTCGGCTCACGTAGGGCCACCAGCTAAACAGGGTTATATGAAGCCAATTCGAGTCCGCATATTAGTTTATCGCTCCCCGAAAGGACTAATCCCATTTAACCCTCGGTAAAGGGACTCGGTCATCCCAAATGGCATTGCTTCGTGCAGCGGCCGGGACACTATGACTAATTTACACTTAATATCGGGATCGCAAAAGTAATCTGCTTTAGTTAAATATCCTTTCTGTTGGATTAACTAATGTTTTGTAAACTATAGTGCCCGATGAAACTGTTAATTACGCGGTCGCTCGTATATTACATTAATTAATTAAATAAAAACCTCGGGCGGGCTTTAATCGCGATGACACAAATAATTACGACAATAACATTTAATTTGTCTTTTCATTTTGAATGTGAAAATATATTGGTATAAATTATATTTTCTATTATATGATATACTATCGCAATATTCCGTATATAATATAATAGCTCCCCAGACCGATTTCGGCCATTGTGGCCAATCTCAACAGAGACTAGCCAGCTGCGCAGGAGATATTATAGTGCACAAGTATACGCGCGAACACAGGTGCACTCTCTTTTCCTTTTACTCTCATAACCCGATGGGACGGCAGACCGACACGGCCGGAGAGAGATCAGGCGCAGGACCGACGGCTTTACGTGCTCTCCGAGGCACGGGGGTGTTCCAACACCGCCAACTTCCAAACTCAGGGCTGTTACTAAGATTTCTTTGTCAGAGAAATCCTAATAACATTTTTTTTTTGGCCCCACCCGGGAATCAAGCCCGGGACCCCTCGATCTGTAGTCAAAGATGCAACCACTAGACCAACGAGGCAGTCAATTAATATGCCAGTATATTAAAACATTCAATGGTAGATATTCTTTTCAACTTTTATTAAAGACATTGTTTCTAGACGATGGAAACTTTAAAATACCTATTATATTGTTAAGTTGAAACTGCATTAAAATGCTGTCATATCAAAATGTCTAATATGTGCAGAAAGCTGGAAAATTGAAACTTAATGGATGGAGCCACGTTATTAAAAAGTTAGGTTCACGGACTGATAGGAAATATGTCGTCTACACCAGTGTTTGAATAGAAACTTCCCAGAGATGCACTCTTTGTACAAAACACATACATATGCAATAGAAAATCAATAAGCAGTCGGGTTTAGCTCATTTGTAATATGTATGTTAGGTATCACTTATTATTTTGCCGTTATATTTAAAAAGATTAATTTGAGAAAAGCCACGAATTAAATCAAGCAGAATATAAATTTTATTTCACAGCAATTTTCTACTCGCTTTTTAACTCCTCGATTCAAATGTAGCAATTAAAGTCATGAGCTCTCGAAACAATAATATAAACTTGAAACGCAATCAACATTTTACTACCACAAAGGAATATCTGAAGCAATTCCGAGTTAGAATTTCTTTTTGTTAAGAAATTTAAGTAAAACTTTGGCAGAACAAATAGTGGGTGCGGGCGCGAGGGTAGAACGGCATTATTTGACTGCGGATCCCGAAAAGTTGTGTAATTTACGAGATACATTTAAATGCGGTTAAAATGAGGGCATGTTCATTAGCGGCTTGTAATTGCTGTCACAACTTCAGATACTTCTCTACGTAAGCGACGTTTTTTAAATCTGTTTCTGAAATTCATGAAAATAAGCGAGATACGAAGTTAATCAAACCAAATTAATCATTATTCAAATACACCTTTACAAACTCCTTTGAATTTTTATGAATCTACCACTTGTTCCAAGTTTTCCTCTCTTTTGAAAAGTCAATTTACATTATTAGTAATATCAGTATTATAATAGTCACGTTGGGAAGAATAAATTGAAAAGAAGTTGCAAACGAGATTTTATTAATAAGAACACTTCTTCAGAACTAGTTTCAGTAATCCGTGAAGTACTTTAAATTTAATGAATAGATAGCACAAACAAAGCATTCGTGTAGTCAGGTTTTAGTAGAATAGACTGGAAAAGTTTTATTTATTTTCCGAGTCTGGGTTGTTTCAATTAATGTGGTAGGAGCTTCTTTTTAGGATTATTTTAGCATTTTAAGGTTCACGTATCTACTTTAGCGTACAAATCTTTTAGTTTGTAAGCATTTTTGGACGTATGAAATAAATCACGGACTTGATTTATGGTTGAATTAAGGTTTAAGAATGTGAAAATTTATGTTCCATTTGAAATATATTTAGTATTATACCGTGTATGGTATTTATAATGAAACGCTCAAGTTATTAAACTAAGAATTCACAGTGAGTTATTCGTAGACTTTGTTCATTTTAATTCAACACTCGGATTACGCTCATCTGCAGATATTTTTTTTTTGAGGTATCATTAAACTTTACAGAATTGCCCAACAAGAACATCGTAATGAATTCAATGTTACAATTGTTAAAATATTTTGTTATACTTTGTTAAGAACTTCAAAGAGTATTGTTAAAAAGTTAAAACTGATTGAAGTTCGATTAACGATCGGCTATTAATTCGTTTATAATTTGAAAATTAAAATGAAATTCAAAGTTTCTTCAAAAGTAATAACTGTTTATTGATTCTACAAAGTGTGTCCTTTTGGGTCGCGAGGAGAATGAAACTGAAGCTTCACTGATTATTTTTATATTAAGGTAAGTAGGAGATTAGTGCACTGACAGATAGTGGACGGGGATCGAACCCAGTACCTGTCACTTGTAATGCTAACTCGTTAAATACTGAGCTTCTTTCAAAGTTACGAGTGAAAAATCTTTTTTCTTTTTGACTTTTAGAAAAGATTTTGGAAAAGATTATATTTAATTATTTAATATTTGTTTTTTTTTTATTTCTGAGTATTTTACACTTCTACCTGCCTCTTACATTATCATCTCCCATTCCAGTGCGTTGCCTGGAAAAGATCACTTTTCAGTGATAAGGCCGCCCTCTATGTTGACTGTTACTTTATTAGAATTTAAGTTACTATCTGTATTTTATCCAATAAATTCGATTTAATATAAGTAATCCCTTAAATATTTATTACTTCTTTCATTACCTTATCATTAATGTTAACGGTTGAAATGATTCAATACAAACCAATTCCTTTTAATTCTCATTACAATTAATGAATTATTCCCACCATTACAATAGTCGCAAGAATATCGTGAGTGCTAAATATATTCGCGTAGATTACGAGCCCAGAGCTATATTGATCATTCTCATTACTTACACATACCCTCCGCTGCATTGTGTAGTATCTCCTCGATTAGGAGCAGCTAATCAAGTAGAGTAGCTTATCCCGCGGATTCCATGTTTTATTCAGGCTCTTAGGGCGGCTTTAAACCGTAAACTTTGCGCTTAACAACGCACTTCGCTTGATCACACTATACCTAACTATTATGTATGTATGTACTGTTATACCACTTGATTCAGTTTGTACTTAATTTTGAACCAAGGGGACAGAAATATTCCTGAAATTGGAGCACTCGCACTCAAATCAGTAAATGATTTGAACGTCGATCAAAGATTTACAAGTAACGACCCATAAAAGCCGATACTCGAATATAATACTAAAAATTTTTTGTATGCTTTATTAAAATAATACTCAATGATAACATGTCGTTAAGCAAATTTAATTTATTAACATCCACCTTTTATACAATAATATTATACAATTTATAAAATAACTAAACAGAATTCCATATACAACAGTCATTTATTCCAAGAAAACAGCCTAATTAAAATGTAATGTAAAGTAGCCAGTTAACAAAGTTCAGGAACGCACGTCGTAACATGTAAGCCTGATTAATTAAACATATTTTCTTTTCATTAAACTAAAAGCATATTTAAATTTTAGACGTGGACATGAATACACTACATTAACTTAAGTCCCACTTAAGTCAACCTAAGATTTGCAAAGAGGTGACCCGAACTTATCTCGCATCTCTTTGCCGGCCTACCCGCAGATGTAAGATAAAGCCGTGTTATTCTAAACTTACGTAGAACGGATTGCAATCCTCAGACGGGGGGCATAGCCACACTGAACCAGTCAAGTTCGAAACACAGGAAACATTCAAATTTGCGCGGGATTGAATCACGCGTTTGCACAGCACTGCACTCACTGCGGGAACGCGGCAGGAACACGCGACACATGCGATCGGCACGGACGGCCCGGGGATACTGGCGCGATGGTTGCGGCGCGCGCACCCGCTCCCTCCCCGCCCCGCGCGCCGCCCGCGCCCCTCGGACGGGTGCAGTGCGCGCGCACAGCAAACGATCGCGAGCCTCCATCTTTACATCAGTGTTGTGACATTGAAATTCAATTTTGCTACGCTGTCGCCGAACGCTACGGATTCGATGCGTTATCACTCTGATTGCTGCGTGACTGAACAACGGTGGGATCGAGATTAATTCTGAATATAATTTCCTTTTAATAACATTTCACTTCTTTCCTTTTCACTTTCGTATCTTATTGATATTCTCTATTCTCGACCTCTAAATGTAAAATTAATATTAAGTACATGAATTTAAATATTTTATGAATGTCATAAAATTCATGTTCTTCGGTATGTTAATTTGCAAAGCCTTTTACATTCAAGAAAAATACGAACTATTTTTTTCACCTCACCTCACCTTATCGATGTAAAAATTGTTTAAGCCCATCAAAAGACAAAGACTTCAAATAATTGATACTTCTGATCTTTTTAATATCAGTAATAATAACTAAAGTTAATTTTGAAATTTTTACTTTTTTACTTAAATAAACTTTATTTTTATCTCATCTTTATTATAATCAAGTAAAAAGGTTCAAATCTAAAGATCCTTTGGGACTGCACAAGAAATTATAGTAGCTTTAAATACATTTAAATGTACAATAGCTAAGCCAGTGGTAATAATGTTATTTCTTCCATTCTGTAGCTGCTATCAGGCTGGCGGATAAGGGGATCGCTCGCGATTTCCTCACTACATTATTTCGCCGAGTTAACTCGCTCGCTGACATAATACATATGGGGGATTAACATTTCTATTTTCCAGCCTAGCAGTTTTATACTTCAACATAATGTTATATTTAGGAAAGAATAACAAAACTAGCGACCCGCCCCGGCTTCGTATGAGTGCAATGCTGATACTAAATACACTACAGAAAAACTGTGAACGTTTTATATAAAAATTAGTACATTATTTTGTTCTCTATTTAATGGTGGTTGTCATACATATAAACCTTCCTCTTGAATCACTCTATCTATTAAAAAAACCGCATCAAAATCCTGATTTAAGCATACAAAGGGACATAGGGACAGAGCAGAGAAAGTGACTTTGTTTTATACTATGTAGTGATATACTTATAAGACTCTTCTTTTGACTGAGAAATTCAATTTGACGATAAGTTGAGTATATACGATTGCCTTAAATGGCTCAATTTGTGTCTAAACAGCGTTAATTGGGCGCAGTGTTCGAGTAATATCCAGGTTTACTCTGAGCGGGAATATTACTTACATCATACATATTAAATGGTACTTCCGTACACTTTCGAATGCAGTACATCTTGGTATGAATATGAAATATGTAGTGCGAATATCTATGTTCACATATAAGCAGGTAAATGAAAGAGTGTGTTTTTGAAAAAAATTTAATAAACATCTTTTGATTCGTGATTTTATTTTTCATTTATTATGGAAACGATAACGAAAGCGTGTTGGTTTCCTCGTAAACGATCAGGATCAAGCTAGAAATCTGGCAATCCCTTGTGGCCTTTATAGGAATAAAACTCCAAATTATTGTAGGTAGATGATTAATGAAAACTATTTAAAATATTCTTTTAGAACGAGAATACGCACGGGTAAAGGCTAGTACGAAATAAAATTGAACAACAATACAATATTCTTGCAGCTGGAAACATGTAAAGTAAGCATATTCGGTTGAGACGTTAGAGTCGGTAATTCCCCGTTGGCTGCGGTTAGCCCGCTTTCCTTACAAATGGCCACACTTCGGAATTTAATTTCGCGCATTTCTTTTACGCTATCGGATATTGTAAGGATTTGTGGATTCCATTTATACAAGGACTTTCCTTTTAGTCGGTCGCGGGCCTTATGTTAATGCCGGCTTTACTCGCCGTACGTTCAACGCGTCTACCGTGGGATATTATTTTTTGCGAATTCGTGACGCCCGTGAAATTGTGTTTCTTGACTAAAAATAAACGAAACTGGAGACAGAGGATTATGATTGTCTAAACTGGGAAGGAGCAAAATACGAGTAACATTTTTTGTATATTTTATTGTGTCAAACAAAATCCAGCAATGAATAATGATCTAGATATAACAAGAAAAATATATCATGAATATAATATAATACCTAATAAATAATAAGATTTACAAAATAATTATGGTATATAACAAGACAATACATCAAAAGACGGTTAACATTAAAACAAGAAATAAATCACAATTTCAAGTCAAAAATAGTTTCAGTTTTCAAGACAAAAGAAGAACTATGCTCTGAATTGGCAGTATAAGACAAAGAAAATTTCAAACTAAAACATGAATGACATAACCATTAAGCAAATACATGATTAAATGAACACAATGAAAATAGCGGGTATAAAATAGTTGCAGCCGAGAAGGCTGAACCGCGAACAAAGCGCCGACATAAAGAATTCACAAAGGGCGCCCAAATACTTCATAATTACTGATCTTACTTAAATACAACTATTTAATGTACTTTTTAACTGGCTTTAATGAAATGGTGAAGAACTTTTAACAAATTTGTGGAGAACGTTTGTTTTTAATGGTGTCGTCTAACTTTGTGTGTCTTTACTTTTTTGTTAAATTTCTGAGTAACTTTGAGTAATCAGTGATGTTTATAGACTGAAATGCATCGTTGAACTCGCGAAAGGAAAAGATTGATGACGGGAAAGGAGCAACAAAACAGAAAGGGATCGAGGAAACGGACCTTCATAATTCGCATATGAATGCTGGCGCCTTACTCTTTGGATTATCATACAAAGCGCCATCACTAACTGTTACTACTCAACTGTGAGTGAAAATGATCTTTGAGTGAACATGAAAGGAGTTATTTCAATAAAGAAGTTGGGACGTTTTAAATCTAAATTATTATAAAACCGAAACAACATGCTGTAATCATCAAACACAAGCAAAAGGATCCGATAACCCTGTTGCATTGCGATCCTCCAATCAAACAAATACATATAATTGAAAGACGCCTTCAATCAAATCGTAACGAGGCTCGAGCTACGGCCTGTTACGCGCGTCTCGCGGGCTTACCGATGACATTATTCCATATAATCAATACATATTGGTTGAGTAGTATTATTTCTTGGTTTCATTTAAGGTATACCTACGCTCCCAAAACTTGCCTATCATCTCTTAAAAAAATATTTAAATTCAGAATTGGTATTAATGAATACATGTATGATAAAAACCCGTAAATCTTGCTTGTATCGTCCGTTACAAATGAAAAGATTGTAAATATTTTTCATTTGTTAAAACGTTTTGTAATGAGCGATTATATGGATGGAAGAAGATATTGTCGGTATGTTTGGAGTTTTGTGAGAGAGAATGAATGAATTAAATGGAATTATTGATGTTTAAATAAGTTTTAGTTTATTTTTAAAATGTCTATTAAAATTGTTTTAGTAGTATTACTGGGAAACCATTCCTCCAAAATTAAATAAATAAATAAATTCGTTTTAGCCGGTTCTTCTCGGTAGAAAATGCCTTCCGAGCCGGTGGTAAATAAAATATATTTATTATGCACATGACATTCTAAAAGCGCCTTGAAAGAGGCCTCGTCATTATTCGACTATATTGGTAAAATTAGCTTTGTTAAGATGTAACGCTTGTCTTGAAGGTTTACCATCTAATGTCATTATTACAAAGAATAAAAATCAATACTCTATACATTGGTCACATACATTTCAATGTCTAAAAGGACCTATCTTTTTAGGCATTCGGTAAATCGATAAAAAAAAATATAATCATATTGTCGTAAGAAGTAATCCAGTATTTTCTTTTCGTGCGGTAACGTCTTCTGTTTTTGTAAAAAAAATTCTAAGCGTCCATTCCTAAAAAAACGTTGCACAAATGAGAAATTAGCCGTTTTTAACCGACTTTCAAAAAAAGGAGGAGGTTATCAATTCGACCGTATTTTTTTTAGTAGCATAATGTGTGAACGTGGAGTTGCAAACTAGTATTTAGCAAATATTCGACACGAGTATCGTATCCTACTAGTATCGTAATGGGAGAAGGGCCTTAGTTTGTATTTTGTTAAGACGTAACTACGCTTGTCCCGCGGGATTCCCGCTCAATGCCATGTCATTATTCCAACGAGTATAATTCAATAGCCCATATTGGTGGTGTACCGGCGCAGTTAGCCTACTTACAGCAGCTCCGTGTAATGCTACACACGAATGCTATTTACTTGTACCGTTGTACGGCAAGAGTTGGGGTTATGTAATTCATAGTTTTTTCCGTTTATGAATATCGGAGGGTTAAGGTTATTTAACGTGGATATTAAGTATTCCTTTAGTAACGTTTGTAGTTACTGCAACTCATATTTTTTTAATTAAATTAAAAATATTAACATTATAAAATGTAGTCGGAAAAAACAATATTAACAAGTGAAAAAGTGCCTGCAATGCAGATAAAACAAGTGATAAATTAAGCGTACATATTCATTACATTAAATTTAATAATTTTTCGTCTGTTCAAGGTTCTCGAAGCCCTTAAACTTCATAATTTCAAATAAAATAGCTCTATATTTATATGATATCATTTCAACAGAACTTATAATAATAACTTAGGATATTTCAACTTATGAATCTTTTTTCTCTGGGATATTTCATTTTTGTTTCTACGTATACTTGTATTAGACGCTCTATGTTCTGTGCCATATTTATACCATACTAGCTGATCCGCGCGGCTTCGCTCCCGTAGCATAATGTTATATGTAAATCCTATAAAATATAGCTAATGTTACTCTTGTATAATGTAGCTTTCGAATGGTGAAAGGATTGTTAAAATAGCTCCAGTAGTATTTCGGCCTATTCATTACGACCAAAGAAATAAATAAACTAACAATCAAACTAACTTAACTTTTAAAAGCACCTCGAAAGAGGACAATTTGTAAAATAAACCTTTTGACTTTAACTTTGAAAACCTCATTACTCTTTATAATAGTAGTGTAGATGCTTGAAATTAGTCATATTATTGCTACGGTATTAAAATACGTAGTTTGAATTCCACACAAACGCATCTGAACTGATATCGTCAGTCGTATTCAAGGAAGAGAATAAATATGTGCCATCCGTCATCTGGGCTTAGCTGCCGGATTAGACGCACCAGGGCATCTTGAGTTTCACTTTAACTAGCGTATTTTATGCTTCACTTTATTATTATTACTCAATAGATTCGTTTAAAATGAAATAAGAGTATAAATATGTGCTATCAACGCCTATAGTTAGCTGCGCCAAGTCAATTTGAGTTTTACAGTTATCCAGCATATTTTATATGTTACGTTATTTTTAAAACCAATAGAATTAAGTTGAATATACTGTGACTCTACACAACTACTGTTCAATAGAAGAAGTCAATTGATAACCCATCAAAACTACTCTTATAGACTAAAGCAAAGTAAAGGAAGCTGGGTCGTGACGTCAACTAGACGTTCGAGCATCGTAAAAAATATATTTCAATTTTTAAAGCGTTTTGCAGGAGGCCTAAGTGGACAAAATACAACACACCCTGAATTTAATATAAAATTATGCAAGTCTATAAGGCATAAGATATTTAACTGTTTTTAGTCAGTCCTTACTATTTCATTACACATAATTTCACTCAGAATTTCATGACTACTAACCACGCGATGAAGACGTGTTTCATAATGATTTCTTTAGTAAATATAAAGTCGGTGTGCGTCATACAAACAAGTAGCTCATCCTGAAGAGAAACCGAAGCGATGTCGCTCCTATATTTGACAAGTATTCAAACTGACGCCCGTATTTAGTTTCCAGTAAAAGAAATATATTTAGAGAATCCTTTGTTCATTTGTCGGGTAACGTAAATAATTTACAG
>LQNK01001181.1:116879-158712 GCA_001586405.1 Phoebis sennae | reverse complement strand
CCCGCGTCGCGGCGGCTGTCGTTTGCACTCGCGGTCGTAATGCTTATTGCTTATCTGCTGAAACTAACCGAGGAATCTTTTCCATTTATAAGTAAATCTTGGCTATGTTCTGTTGCGTGAGTGGTTTAAAAATGAACAATGTGATGCTCTTTGACAGATTGGCGCGATTGATACAGCAATGGTCTATTGCGCCGGAAGGTGTGGGTTCGATCCGTTAGTAGTGATGAACATTGTTATTTTCTACTGTCTGGGTTTTAATTTATCTATTGTATTTAAAAAAAATATTAAGTGTGTCTATCAATTATCTAGTTTCCATAGTACAAGCTTTGCTTGGTTTGTGACTGGATGACGTAATGTTAAATGTCCAGGAATATTTATTTATTTACTTTGAAATCGCCGCCTGAAAAAAAAAAATAAGAATGAAATTCTATGAACTTTTTTTTAAAGCCGTGAAAATAATAAATTATAAAAAGTCCTTGTTTAATATTCTGCTAATATCGTATTCATTTGTCCATCTGTGTAATATAAGAAGCAATATTATGATTAAAACGAGATTACGATTATAATATTCTTTCAGTCTTAATGCTTATCTGAAAAAACCAACCGAGAAATCTTTTCCAGTGCGCTGCAATAAATCTTAAGTATGTAATTCTTTTGTTGGGTTCACTGCGGGACTTAAAGTTTCTGTTTAAAATGCGCAATAAATTAATGTATTGAAAGTTTACTATGCAAGTATATACATTACAGTCATAAATCATAACCTTAAAATTTATACTTAATTTTTTTTTAATCTATATAATGTCAATGGAAGTGTTTGTAAATAAAATGCGAGTTTCTTAAGTAAGAAAATACACAAAATAGAAAATTTTGTAGTTTTGGCGTGCGAAGCCGCGTGCTGAAATAAGAATTAAATCGCTTGAGTATGGAATTCTGCATTATACAGAAATGTTGGTTTTAGAAAATTGACGTGCAAATTAATCGTACATTGTACATATTATCATTGACTATAAAATAATTCCGTCGCTTTCCGCTGTCGGTCGGTACGTTTGCATAGATTTTCAAATCTACCCAACAGATTTTGATTGATTAAAAACATAAACAAAAGTTTTATATGTTTTGTTTATATTTTTACTAGATGAGCTTCACGGTATCCTATAAAGTTCCCGTAAACGTTTTGGATTTGATATTAAAACTCGATTCTATATCCTTCAAGGAAACTTTGGACAAAAAATCATCTAAATCGGTTCAGTAATTTCGAAGCCTATTCAATTCAAACAAACAAAAAATCAAATCTTTCCTCTTTATAATATTAGTTAGATATTGATACTAGACATAATATAATACCGAATTTAACCCGAGCGAAGCCGTGGGTAGGTGTTAGTTATCTATAATTAAAGGTGGTTTTGAAACATTTGTTGTGTAATTAAATGGATTCGATTTGAGTGCTTTGCTAGTGTAGCATGTAGTAATGACATTTTTGGAATGGTCGGTTAATAAACAAGCTAGTAATGAAATTTCACGCAAACATTTCAGTTTATTAACCGAAATATGTTATTCTAAGTATCTCATTTATGCTTTTTTGACATTTTTGTGTACAATTTTCTAATAGTAGAGTTTTTTTATTATTAAAAAAAAACTCTACTATTAGATACTAAACTGAAAACTACAAACTAAACTGTTACAACTAGTGGTTTCGAGCTTGATCGAAATCTTTTCTTTCCTACTAGATGCCTACGTCATAACATCTACCTGAAGCCAAATTTCAACCCGATCCGTCCAGCGGTTTGGGCTGTGCGTTGATAAATCACTATGTCAGTCAGTCATACTTGAGTTATATAAATTTAGATTTCTGAGCAGATTAAAGCTTCAAACACAAAAAAATTAAATGAAATGGAGATTGAAAATGTTTCTATTAGAATAATAAAATGAACCCAATTCCAGGAAATACAATATTGCTATAAAGCACGTTTGAAATGGGGAGTTAATCCGAAATTTTACGCAATTTGATGCTAATAGGAATTATTAATTTGCAAAGCTTTGATAATTTTATGAATAGCGTTATTAGATGCAGTAGAATGCTTCCTTTGACTAACTAATTAGCTACTGACAATGGGATATTTTATGCTAATATACGTCGAATAATTATCTTCAATAAGTTTTGTATTATTCCTCAATAAAAAGCAATCGACACTAAGATAAGGATCAATTTTTTTATATGTTATGGCAGGCAAGCGGGGCATGTGGTCCACCTGATACTAAGTGATTGAATGCAGCCCATAAACATCTGCAACATCTAAGTGTCGCCTTGCCATCTTGAAGGAAGGGGAAGGGATAAAGAGAGGATTAATGATAGGACGTTGGGAAAGGAGTAGAACAAGGCGGGAGAGGAATAAGATAGGAATACTGGCCTTGAGCAATGCCCGGCTCCCATTCTTTTATTGCTGTAGATGTAATGCAGCAGAATTACCCTCTGTCGCTTCTTACGACACCCACGGGTAGAAATGGGGTGGTGATAAACGTATTCTAACCCTGTCTGTCCCACTACCCCTTTACATTTCGGATTCTGATGTTTTTTCCTAAAACTAAAATTGAACCATTATTTACGTGGACATATTTGCTCGTAAAAGATAGTTGACCAAGACTAATCGGTGCATAGGAACTCACGTGCAATCTACTCACAAAGTTGGTCATTCTATTGACTCCAATCCGCTGCACACCAGTTTGAATCGGCACCAGTGAGTAGCTTGTATTTAGAAGTTTGCTGATTATGGTAATATGCATCCGCATATAGTATAAAAAAATAAATAGAAAGAAGAGAAAATAATTGTAAGCCCTGTTGCTTTAAACTTTATACTTCTTGATGGAATTGTTCATCATTTTTATTTAGACCTGATTTGTACCTGACAATGATGTTTGAAACTTAATAATTTAAAAATCATAATAATATAGTGGAATTTGAAAAGTACAAATGTGTTTTTGTTTAAATAGAAATCCTGTTGCTTTTCCCATTCAAATAAGCTTAAATTTATCTGCGCCATGCCAAAATTCGTAAAGCGTAAAGATGACTTATCAAGTATTGGTTAGTAGAAATACATTACAATAGTATTTAAAACTCACAAGATTCCGCAAACTTGTACATTGAGTCCAGTTCGGTGCGCGCCGGTTCAGTCCGCTTCGTTTCAGCTAAAGTGGCTTCTATTGAGAAGTTGGCCGATTGCGACGACGTGAATGTGTTAACTAATCTATGTATTTCATATTAGGATTCCTTGTTACCCTTTCTATAATTAACGTAAATTTTCAATACAATTTGAAGTAATTTTGGTACAAGCAATTTTTCATCTTTTTTGTCCGAATACCCATATTAAGCTCATTCAGCAATGTTATGCCTTTCGCTTTCGCCTGGTTGCCTGGAAGAAATTGCTTAGCAATAAGGCCGCCTATTGCTTCCATTATTAGATTTAAGTTCTTTTCTTTTTATCTTTTATTTAATGTGTGTGCATTATCTATACATATAATAAAATCGTAGACTAGCCGTGTCTGTACATTTAATATTTTCAAGAAAAAATTTGTGTTTCGTGTTTCATTTGTGATTCTAAACTCAAAACAATGATTTTTAGAATTTTTGTCTGTTTGTCTGTTTGTCTGTTTGTCTGTTTGTCGGGCGTTTGTACGCAGTCAACTCCGAAACGGCTTAACCGATTTAAATGCGGTTTTCGATTATTTATTATGGCAAGTCCCCCGGAGGTTTTAGTGTTTGTTTCATTCAAATCGGTTAAAAAATAAAAAAGATATGAGGGTTCAAAGTTATCCATCAGAACACATCATCAATGCGCGTAGGTACATTCAGTTGAACCTATTTAGTTGTTGTTTGCACAGTACTTTTTAATGATAAATAAAGCCTTCTTTTAATTTCCAAAGTAGATTATGGTCATGGCGGCCAATCACAACAAAGACTAACCAACATGCAGAAGTTATTATTTGCGTCCATAAGCAAGATGTGTTAAATGCGTGCAAACATAAGCCTCTTTCATTCTAGAAGTATACGACAGATATCGAAAATGTAAATATTTTGCAAAAAGAAATATAAGAGAATTATTAGGATTATACAAGCATGAACAGTGATACTTTTGTTATATTTCATTTAGGATATACTTCGGACTTAAAATATAACAGTTATTAGATCGTAAAGATTGGACAGTTCTTTTATACATATAATAAAACAGTAACTGAACCATTTCTGTAAATTGAATATTTTTCAAAAAGAGTAATTGGTATGCAATATGTATGTTCTATAGATACCAAAACCATGGTTAATTTTTTTTTTCTGATTGTCTGTTTATCTGTTTATCTGTTTGTATGTGCGTCAATCACGTAATAACCACTGGGCAGATTTTTATAAAATTTCACATGCTGATAGACCAATATTAGGTGCAACTTATAGGCTACATTTTATTTGAAAAAAATATTTTAGGGGTGGCTTTCCATACATGTAAACGGGGGGTAACAAAATAAATTCGCGAATACAACATTGACTGAGGTTTCATTGGAGAGGTCTTTAAAAATGATATCGAAGTTTCTAAATGCGTTTTCTGCTAAAATAAATATTTTTTGAGATATACGCTTCTAAAGTCGTCAAAATGTCATACCACGAGACAATGTGAGATTTTGGTTGAGTTGCGGACATGCCTTTTTATACTCTTAACGTATAGATTAAGACACTCAATGAATCCTCAAAAACCTTCAAAAAATAACTTTCTCTCTGCCCGCGACTTCGCTCGCGTGGGCTTCTATTTTCTGTATTTTTAAAGAAGCGCGTGCTCTGTGAGATTCTGGTCAAACCTATTTCCATAGAAAATTATTTAAAAATCTATAGACATGCGCATATATCATGGTCCTGCGATCGTATTTTTTTAAAACTTTTGTTGTGCTCCTCTAAAAATACAGAAATTAGTAGCCCACGCGTGCGAAGCCGCGGGCGGTAAGCTAGTAGATAATATATTTCATTTCATTTTCATTTCAAGCTAAGCGAATGTCAGCCCATCCATGTATCCATTATAATACGCTTTTGTATAAATTTTTAACAAGGCCATATGTTTTAATATAAAGTCACACTTAGGAAAGTTAATTAAAAGTTCTTCTCTCATCCACTTCTTATCCGCTAATCACAATTCACGAAATTGAAACCTAACGCCATTGTTTTAAAAATTCCTTAAATAATAGGAAGAAGTTCGGAAACTGAAGTTAGTTAGCTACCGTAAAGTAGAAGAAATTTATATAAATGTAAAGATATATGCGATATTTTATATAATTTTAACTATCCACTTTCTATAGGTAATGATTCCCCTACTTAGATCAATGACAGTCGCAGCCAGTACTCGCCAGTCACTACTCCCCTTACATTACTTGCAATTATACCGGCTATTAAGAAAGAGTGGCATCAAAAGATCGTGGATTATGGTCGGTCTACATCGTCATAATTTTAAATAATATTTTATTCAGAGCCAAGTCTAAGCAAGGATAGATTCACCCTCTCATATTACGGTACACTCCTTTACTCTTTAAATATAAAACATTAATATATGAACAATGAATGAATGAATGAATAATTCTTTATTGCACAAAGAAAGGGAAAGCACAAGAAAAAGTATAGCAATAGAAGTGAATACAAGTGGCGGTCTTATCGCTTACAGCGATCTCTTCCAAACCACCGAAAAAGATTAGGAAAAGTTGAATAGTATACGTAGGTAGTGCATACAGAGTAGAAAATTAAAGAACTAAAAATATAGACAGTTGATAAAATACTTATAATTATTATTAGAAATAAATAATTATTGTTACTGTTGGACAAGGAGCAGACTGAAAAAAGCGAAGCTCAACTGGGAGACTACCCAAGTATATGGCATGGTTTGCTGCACTCAAATGTAATATAACAACACAAATATACCAACAATCTATTGACAAGGAACAGACCGAAAAAGCTTAGCTAAGCTGCGTTACACTAGCATACGTTTGTTGCAATGTAAGCGGGGCAGTCAGCGCCTGCAGCGCTGCGTCCCGGCATTGACCCGTGATCACGCGAGATAATGCTGGCCGCCCATTCACGGCGCAGCGCTGCAAGCGATGAAGGCGCCCTTGACATTTTGTTCTATAAACTTTGTTTAGCGCCGAATGTGGTTGCGGAACGACCGAAGAGCTAAATAGCAGATTAATAAGGTCCAATACAGATTATATAATAGCAGATTAATAAGGTACATATATTAATTAAGTGATGTAAAAAATATAGCTCAATAAAACAAAGACATGATATGAAAGTATTTATGGGTTAATTTTTTTATGGCAGAGCAAGCAAAGGAGCAAGTGGGTCACCTGATGTTAAGTGATCACCGCCGCCCATGAACACCTGAAACACCATAATTACATGTAGATACTAACATTATTTTCGTAAATGATTTTTCTTCTTTTTGCTTTTCTTTTCTTTTTCTTTGAAGAAATACTTCAAAAACGTAGGACCTTACAAAAGTTGTTGAAATATTAGCTTATAATATGTATAAACCCAACTTTCATTACGTACCCGTATCTATATTTATATTAAAATATGTTATCGACGGTTTGTCTCTCCTACCGATTAACCAGTAGTTAATCTTCACTCCTTCCACCCACTATACTATTACAAATCATCTAAAAAATATAGAATTAAACTATTTTTCATACTTTTTTTTTATAAACTTTATTCAATTTACAACCGGTTTCGAAAAATCATCATCAGGTAACGAATAGGATTTATCAAAATGCATTTCCATCAAGTGAAAATACAGTATACCAAGTAAACAAATCATCTACTTTAATTGTAATTAAGCGAGAGGATATATCATATTATCAGTGTGTACTGTGTATGCACATATTTGTGAAATTAATATACGCGCCGCAGCAATCGTTATTTATCAGCGGTCATAATTCGATCCGAGGTTAGTTTCAAATCAAAGCAGTTGAAGTGAATAATTGGATCAGCTTCTATTAATTAGATGGGCCGATAGACGAATTATTGCAATCAATGGAGCGTGTTTCGTTATTACTTTACTCAATTTATTTTCATGTTTTTAATATTTTTAAATTTGGAAGTCAAAAATTGCATCTGTATTGGAAGTTACTATCGTTTGAAGACTGGCGTGAAATAGAGGCGTTTTCAATGTTAGTATTTCGTACGATACGTGCCGTAGGCTCGTTTTCTCCGTCCATTTTAGATACGACTAGTATTTCTTTCTTTTTAAACTGGACAGTTCGGTAAAGGAAGAAAAATAACTGAATTCCTTTCTCCATCAAAACCTATTCGTCAACCTCAAGGTAGAGGTATCAAGCCATCAAATTAAACGTAATACCATTAAATTAAACAAATTAATGTTATCCAGTAATACTTATAAAGGGCCCATACAGGCACAAGCACAATAGGTTACGTAATATTTAAGTAACTTATTACAGAAATTATTTTAAAACAAATCGCTGTTTTTCAAGATTTTTATAGGAACTTATAAAATCTTAAAAAAACAGAGATTTGTTTATATATCATTTTAAAAACCACCAAAATAATAAATTCGTGCATGCAATCGAGACGAGTGGATATTAAGTAAGTGTGAGCAAACACAAATTCTCTAATGGACAGAGTCCTGCTCAGTACTTGCCTTGTAAATAATTTCTCGGAATCACTTAATATCTTGTCATATTCATAAGAGTCCTCCACTCGAGATACAAACACGTTGTGTGTTTGCCTCTCACTGGAGGGCAGTAATATTTGAGACGAGCGGGTAATTGCAGAGTGTGAGCAAACACAACGGCGGTAATTGTTGGCCGGAGACGGGACCCGGCACAGAGCTTGTTTTGATCCTGCTAAAACAGACAGAAACAGCGTCTTGGACAGAAACCCTTTTATGTTTAAGATTTTCAAGGAACATATTATATAAAAATGCTCCCAAAATTTCTTGTAATATTTAGTTATTTCTTTCTTTCAACTTAATGCCAGATCAATAAAACTTATATACCTATAGTCTTTTAGGTATTACACTTTCTATTGGTGAACAGTTTTATTTGAATACTCACTGTTCCTTGCGGCTTCACTACTGTAGTATCTTCACTAATTTTATAAAGAGTAAAACTTTCTTTATTTCTTTGTTTGGTTGTAATGAATAGGCTCAGAAACTACTGGACCGATTTTAAAAATTTTTTCACGATTTGAAAGCTACATTCTCTACCAGTAACATAGGCTATATTTTAGAGGCTATAGATATACCACCATGCTACGGGAGCGAAGCTGCGCGGACCAGCTAGTTTATTTATATGCTTTTTCCAACATATTGCCAGACCAATTAAACTTATATACCTGCAGTCTTTTAGGTATTACACTATCTATTTGTGAATAATTTTATATGAATACCTGCTATTTCGTGCGGCTTCGCTACCGTAGCATATTTAATTATAGCAATCCGTCTTTGGTACCCTATATCACTCAGTGAATAATCAAATTCTAATGGTGAAATACATTTTGAAATCAGTCCAGTTCTTTTTATGTGAAACACAAACATCCATACAAAACAAAAATGTTTCCTGTTTATTATTATTTACGAAATCTTCAGCATGTCGAAGACTTATTTTAACAAATTTTATGAATGAGATGTACGACACATGATGAATATTTCTAGGTAAATCCCTTTTAGAGCAAAACTTAGTTCTAAAATATGTTCAATGGATCAGCAGGGCCCGCCCCTTCGCGGTAGTACTTCATTAAAGTCAATAAATGTCTTGGCGCTGTCAGTGTTTACCCTACGGTATATTATTACCCTTTAGATATTACATAGCTAATATGCGCTATTTTGGTAATTTAATTATATGAGGAACGAAGTCTCAATTGTAGGTTGAAGATATAACTATGTTTATGACGAAATATTTGAGACCCGGTGTCGCAGTGAATATGGCAATGGTGCATTGCGCAGGAGGGTGTGGGTTCGATTCCCACGAGTGATTATGATGTGATCAACATTTCTACGGACTGGGTGTTAATTTATCCAAAGAATATATTTTCATAAAAAAAGTATGTTTTTATATTTTTCCCAAAAATGTGTATAAGAATGTCGTGTCGTTGTAACATCCACTTGTATATTAGTTGGGATAATATTCTACAAGCATTTTTAAATCTAAAATCTGTGTTTAATAACCGACCGCTAACGGTCATGATGACCAATCTCAACAGAGACTAGCCAGGTACGCAGGCGATATTATAGTTAACAAGTGTGTGCGCAAACAAGAGTGCACTTTACTCTCAATCAGTGCGTAAACACTGCACTCTCTGTTCTTTTACTCTCAATAATGTTTGCATATTGTGTTGTAGTTGCTTTTAAATGAACCCCCACAAAGAAAGTCAGAAACACAAAATCATTCCAGTATTGGTTTCTGCCGGACGCGGGCGTAACGAGGTTCCAACTCAATTCCGCCGCCTTTGTGTCGCTCCAAATAATACGTGCTTTGAGATACCACGATTATCATATTTTAACTCTGATATATACGGCTAAAGTTACAGCTATTCGTATAAAATAAAAACGAGCTTAATTATTAACCTATGAAAACACTCGACTGAATTATCTATAAAAACAATCAATACCTTTCCCTCCTCTTAATTCGTCTTGCCGTTTGGGCTATCGAGCGTGCCAAGGATATGGACATACAAACATATAAACATGCACTCGGAAAACATTACCAAAAAAGATAAAATATACTTTTAATTTAAGACAAACATGAAAATGTGAAAAAAAATTTATCGGTCTGGTATAGAAGATATGTTAAATTTTATAGAATAGTACACAGCACATAAATTATTAATTAGATTTAAATTGTAACTCAAGGCAGGTCACTACTAACACAATGGTCCGATTTCCTTTTTTCTGCGGATATATCATTTTCCAGTAATTATATTGAATAAATATTCAACAATTTAATCTCTCTTTGTATCAATATCTGTTGCTATTAGTTTGAAGTGCGAACAGTGCACACAGCAATTTGTCAGGTGACCTACGCCTCTCCAACCGGTTCAAACGCAGTACATTGATACCGAGCACTGAGTGACGCTCTTGACTGCCCTCCAATGCCGTGTTAATCACTTTGAGACAAGGAGTTCTGTATTTCTAACACCCGTATTCATATAAGCGTTCTCATGTCGCACAGGGCTCCATAAACCTATTCAAAGATACTTAAGTAGCGGTTTGTCATTTGGAACACATAAAAAGTGTCTTATTTCGCATAGTATTTTATTATGTGTGTCGTAAGGTGACAGAGGGTAATTGTACTGCATAACATCTCCAGCAATAATAGAGGGAGTCGAGCTTGCACCGGTGTAATTACACCCCCAGCAAAAGATCGGCGTAAAGCAGTTTTTCACTGTGTTTCGTACGGTGAGCGGGTACCCGGACGCCTGTATTCCCATCCCATTCCTCTCCTGTCCTGTTCTATTCCTCTCCCAACTATCTCAGACAGGATTAATCAAATTCAAATTCCAAATTCAAATTCTATCGTTATCCTCCCATTCCTTCAAGCCGGCAAGGCATATGCGACTCTTGATATTGCAGATTTTCATGGGCTGCGATCTGTCACTTAATAATAACATCAGGTGAACCGCATGCCCCGCTTGCCTGCTCTAACAAAAAAAAATCCTACCCTAGTATTGTTTGTGAGTTGATAACTAATATGTAAAATTTCTTATAATAATGTACAATACTCAACAAAACGTTGTGTTTAATACAAGCTATTAATTTGAAGTGCGAGCAGTTCAAACGGCAATCTATCAGTTGACCTTACACTACAGCCGGTTCAAACGCAGTGCATTGATACTGAGCACTGAGTGACAACCTCGACTGCTCTCCGATACCATGTTAATTACTTTGAGACATGGAGTCCTGTGACTTAAAGCACCGTGAAAATCGGTACTGTAGTATAACTTCCCGAGATTAGTCAAGAATATACAAATACAGCTACAAATTAATTTCAATGATAATAAACGTTTCAACACGTAGAGTTTGTATCTTTTAACTGTTTGACAGGACTCATATTTATGTTCCTATCCCCTATTTTTTTGGTAAGTGATCGGCCTAGTTATGTGTAGTTCTATCTGTCTTTATAATATGGTTAAACATCTCAAGTTACTAAATATATTTGTACAACCCTTATAATTTTAAATCGATGAAAACCTTGGTCACAAAGCTCATCGATTTCAAAATACGCCATCTTTTAACATGTGCAAGTATGCCACATAATATTTATATTACTAGTCAAAACAGTTTTCTTGTCCTTGTTTTTATTTAATATTTAAATAAACCTGGTCCAAGGTTACAGGCTACTTAGCAAAATCGCCCAATAGGCTTATGCATAAATCGATGGACTTACACGTAGATTAATATATTGACAACTAAATATTAACAACAGCTGCTCCAAGCGGCTTTGCTCGTGTCACAACTTTATATAGCCTTTAACCGTGCTCGATTAATGGTTTATCTTAAAGACAAATATTTTTCAAATCAGATAGTTCCGGAGATTAGTGCGTTCAAACAAACAAACTCTTTATCATTATTTTATTAGATTAGTGATATTTATGAAATCTGTAATTTAATATTTTACTAGTAGTAAAATATAAACAATAAAAATATTATTAAAAACACACACTTAATCACAAATTGTAAACTTCATAACGTCGCGTTCCCGAAGTAATTTGATACACGCCCTTCAAAGAACCTCAACTTAATCTGTGGAAAAATACACAATTTCCTCCCTTTTTGCATATTATATTTTATAAATTTTCGTGAATATTCAATTCATTCTTCAATGATAAATTTTCCCATCATAAAATTCAGTTCACACCATGAAATCTTGTTATATATAATTTTATTTTTTTACGGCCTGTTAAAATGCAGCACTGTGTATATTGAGATGTTATTTAATACATATTATACATTTTGTTTATAAGCAATTTAATTACGTGTAATTGAAATGTATAGTGTAATTAATATTAATATTGTATAGTTGGCATGTCTCAATAAGGCTGTATTATAGCAACTGAAATGATGTGAAAACCGCTGAAACGATTTGGAAGAAATATGCTTTCATTTTTCTCTCGAACTATTTGATTAATATAGCCGATTAAAAACGTCAGATACATTGAAAATGTAGTAAAATGATTATAACATATAAATGAATTACATAATTCATAGTTATAATAGAAAAAAAAAGAACCTAAAGATAGAACTTGTGTTTAATAATACTAGCTACGCAGTTATCTTTTTCTGTGTATGTACGAAATTGAAGTTGCCGTTAACTTAGGTCGATTTTAGGAGTATTTATATAAAGTAATAATTATAGTACTAATAATAAACGATGGGTTTCGAACTTGACTATAATTTGACAAATTTTCTATCAATATTTAATGCAAAAAATATATGCCTTCTTATTTCGGAGCTCTTCACTCCATCCATTGGGATTGCTGACACTCGCTGGATTCATAATGCACTAGAAAATATAATTCAAAAAATTTTGACGATTTTGAATCTAGCTCGTGAATCACAAATTTTATTAATTCTTTACAAAATACTAGGCTATGACTCATGGTCACCTGTACAATTTCATGGTGCAAGACAATTTTATGAACAGGCCTATTACAATCAAATACATTCTGAAGTCTCAAAAATTAAAACAAACACCTTCGCTTTATAGTCCTTAATTTTTTCAGATAGTTCAACGAGAAAATACTTCTAAATTAACACATTCTCAAAGCATTGTATGAAAAATGCAGCTTCAAATCCCCACTTACTATTTAAAATCGTTATTTTCACAGTATATTATAGTTGTTTATAAAGTTTAAATACATTTGAAGTCTTATTGGCGCTTGTCGGACAGAGCCCGTGGCGCGGAAACTCCAAGTTTTCGCCGAGAAAAATTTATTGTGAAAATATCTCGGACGTAGCGTTTTACACTCAAAACTTTCTTTCATATATTTTTAGAGTGTCAATTTTATTATAAACTACCTTACTGTTTGGTACTTCTTTCGTATTTCATGGACCATTATTAAAGTTTAGATTAGATATTTAGATTGGATATTTTTATTCACAATCATGTAATAGTGTTTGCAATTACAAGAAAAAATTTAGTTGATGACATTTTTTGGCTTGCGCTACAATCGCTATACTATTTCTCCTTATATCGCCGGCGGGCTATGAACATAATATTATATTTTTTTTGTGTGTTACTGTGTGTTTTTTTTCTTAGTTGTCAATAAATGGTTTATTATAATAGGATTATTTATTAAATGGCCTCGCCTTGCGGCGCTAAGATGGGAAATCTTTATCTTATCATAGAATCTCTTATGTACATACATTTTTTTACGCGAGAATAAAATAAATCGAATAAGGATTTTTTTGTAGGAATGAAATAAAAAATTCAGCGGATTTGTCATGTCTATCGGAAAACCATTTGATGAACGGTCTTAGCTTTTTAAATTAAAATAGTCAACATTCATATTTCTCGAGGTTTTCATTTACTGCATACATAGCTAAAACTATCGAATCTTAGTTTAGTTTTATGCGGACATATATTACGATATTTTCTCTCAAAAAAACATTTTTTACAAGATTTGCGGCTAAGGAGGTGAATACCCCAACGGCGATGTAATGATGTATTGATTGGCTTCCTATAAGTAGCTGTAATTTCGGGACTTATAATTTTTTTCATGTACATGTTTAATACATTAAATTTGGGATCATATCAGATGCGTCTGGGAGTTTTGAGATCGAAGTGGGTGGAAATGTATTAAATACCTTTAAAATATTATCGTCTATAAGTATGTAGTATGGAAATCCATTTTGAAAAGACTAGATATAGATATAGTAAGATTAATTAGAGACTTACTTCTTAAGTTTGCTCTAATATTTAAGGAAATTAGTGTTTTTTTTATTTTATTATTTTTACCAAGAAGATTAACAATGAAACACTTTTACGGTTCATACAGACGAAAGCTATTCCAACAAAAATCCTGACATTGTTGTCAAATTGTACGTTACATTGAATTTTTATTGCAGCTATCGTATAAAATCCGATGTTACAACTAAAATAGTTGGGGCGATAAAAGTTTTCTAGTTATTTTGTCTACGCAGAGCCTAGCCTCACCAAATACCTCCCTTTAATATCAGGTAATTCTCAAGCCAGAAAAATTCCTCTGATGCAACATGGTTTTTTATCGAGGCCTTTCTGAGGTACGAACTATTATTATTATTATTAACCACTACTTTTACGCATGGTCTCGCCCCCGTAGCATATTTTTTTAACTTATAGCACTTAATGAAGATGTAGCTTCCTAATGGACAAAGTATTTTTGAAATTGGACCCGTATTTTTTTTGAAAACATTACAAACAAATATAAACATACCAATGTTTCCTGTTCATAATATTAGTAAAGATCACATTGACCAAAATAAAATATATATCTGTTATAAACAGTGGTAATTCTGTTCAGTAGTATTTGCGTAAAAAAGTAAGAAATTATCCACACAGGTTTTCGAATAAATGAATTGTAATTTAAATTTGAATTGAAATGATTAAGATAATTTAATTGACCGGACCGAGAAGGCACAAACAAACTAAATTTTCTTATTACTTATTTATTATATTCGTTATTGAATTACATAAAACTATAACACTACATTACAACTCTCGTTCGATGTTAGAAAAAAGTGATAGGAAGCTTCGAGGCTCCGACCACCTCAGGGCCCGGGGACGTTGCGACGTCAATTCCTTGTATGATCCAAAGGTGTGCCGTATTAAAACATTGATATGCAGAAATATTTCTTGGGTGGCATAGCTTTCTTCCTATGATAATCTAGTTATTGTACTTAAAAGAACTCTAATTGAAATAACGAAACATTTTAACTAAAGGGTAGCGAAGCCAGCTACTCATAAAACAAACCGATATTCTTTTGAAATTCCACAGTTTTTGTGATATTGAACAAAACATTACAAGGGATGAAAAGAGGGTTAAATTAAAAATAATATTCAAAGCTTTGTCTGTGAGTTGTTAAAAATTAAGGGACTTCAAATTTATGGCATCTCTTTAAGAGTAACATAATATAGTGATTATTTTAAGAGAAAATTAATTTCTTCTTTATAATTGGACTAGCTTTTATTATCTGCTTCGTTAGAATTAAGACTTTTATTTTAATTAGTTGTATTTTGAAGGTTATGTGAATTTTATTGTGATTATTCATTGATTTAATTAAGCTGATTTTGCAAGTAACAGTAAAAAAGAATAAAAAATATTTAAAAATATTATAGGAGTAATGACTCCTAGTCAAGTTACAAGTATGTATAAGGACCGCGTCATTAGTTTAGATCCTAGGTTCGAACCCCGGTGAAAACGCGAAAAATCTTTCTAGTAGGATATATAAGCCCGATTTAAAATTTGATTATTGAAACGGACTTAATATCGATACCACATCAATAGATTGGATAGTTTTAAATATCTAAGCATACATAGGGACAGATAGTGAGAAGCAACTTGTTTTATTCTATGTAGTGATATATTCTGATATATAATATGATTTGAAATTGTTTAGCTTATACGCTGTCGGTTGTGCTAATATATAATAATTTTGGTTCTATTATTATGATAAATTTCAATTAGTATCTATACCAGATAACGGTGGATGTCACTCAAATAGATGACGTCATTATATCTTAAGTACTTTTAGATTTGACGAACTGTATCAATAATAAAACTTATAGAACCTAATTTCCATATACAAAAATAGCTTGTAACTGATAGTAGAACAAAGTGTGACGTTGATTGACAGACGGTATGACAAGCTGAGTGTACCTTTGTAGTTATTACGAGCCGGGCTGACGCAGCGGGCCGGGGAATACTGTCGCTGCTGTCTTACTACTGACACGTGTATGAAGACGAAGGATTTGAGAAATCCTACAATAAGCACACATAAACATATGACATATAGGAAATCAAACTTCATTAAAAATATAAAAAAAAAATCATAGAAAAAAGTTCAGTCAACCTTTCGTCACGGAAAGAAAATGTCTCATTTTCATACCTAAACTACTGAACCGATTCGGATAAAATTTTGTATAGAGATCCTTTGAAACCTTTTTCGGGTTTATACATTGAATAATTTTATCCCCGAAATCCCACGGGAAACTACGGACCACAGCTAGTATACAATATATACAATACGTATTCCAAGACATATGTAACGTAGGTAAACCGGTTAAATGGGAAAAGCAGACAATCCAAATTACATAATAAATTTTTAAGTTAAATTTCAGCACTTAAGATTAATAAAAGTATCCTATATCCCTTATTCAGTCCCCAGTCTATCTACATACGAAATTTCATTAATATACATTCATTAGTTACGTCATTCTAGTAGGACACACATCCAAACGCCCAAACACAACTAAACTCTCACTATTATGTTAGTTGGACTACAGCAGCATTCGATTCCCACTCACGTCACATACCAAGTGGCGTCCAAGTTCCTGATCCTCCTCAGAAACCTTATTACACACAAAACTCCAGAAATGTTCTTATAATTTGTAAATCAAAGGGTAAGTGCGTACTTCGCTTTGAAGTTTACGAAATTTGTTCATAAAAACTTCGCTAATTAACTTTGGGCTAAAAGAATTAAAAAGTTTTATCTCGGAATCCTTTTTTGAGAATCTCGCTCACTATTTACCGAGCTGGTTAAACGCCGTGACGTTGTTTATGTTTATTGATTTTTGCAAAGATAACAGTTGAGTTACTATGTCAAGACAGAAGTAGTAAATCGGTGATTTCTGATTTAATTGTGTTATAATATTACTAGCTTCTGCCCGGGGTTTCGAGGTAATCTCGAGACTTTTAGATCAATCAAATGTATTCTATCATCTAATCCAGCTAAAATCCTATCTGTAAGCGAAATATAGTATCAATAATGTTTGTTCAATAGCAACGGCGTGATCGTCTCACAAACATCCAAACTTTCACAAGTATAATATTAGTAAGATATTCTTCAATTTACGAATGTATTTCAGTCAACTACGATACTTGTCTGATACGAGGAGAAGAACAGGTAGAAATATATAAGAATTATATTTATATTATAAGAAATCCTACGCAAAAACATGTTAGTTGTTAATGGTATCTATTCATATACTGTAGAAAGAAAATTCTGTACATTGAAGCGGGGCTCTAACTACGATTATTACCAAAAAATGTGGTTACATTTTGTTTTATTTGTCTGTCTATCTGTATGTTTGTGCAGGCATCACATGAAAAGTACTAATCCGATTCGACAGCGGTTTATAAAATTGTCCAAAACCGGAATTCCCACGAAGTTACGCAGTGAAAACCGCGGGGCGTATATAGTAAATAAGTATACTTACTCAATAACCAGACGATCAATTTTATTATATTTTTTAAGCACCGTCAAAAAATACGCATAGACGAAGTAACAGGATGCACATTGGTGGTGGAAGTTTGTAAAAAGTAAATTGTTACTAAGATTTTTAGAAATGATTCCTTAAATGCAATCAAAAAGACCTGAGGTATACTCAATTTTATTTAAACCGTTCCGTGCGGGATCGCGGAGTATATCTTCATTACGCGTGCAGTCCGCACCTCGCTCGTAAATATTAAAAACCATTATTTATTAGCCAATCACCGCGTGCCTTCCTACACGCTTTAATTAAAACTTTAATATCGTATGTTTTCTTTTCAGCTAGTCTTATGGGGAATTACGTTTATCTAGTTTGCTTATTTTTGGGATTATATACCTAGGTTACATACGTGAGTATCTGTATAAAGTGTGAATGTATTCTATTCTATATATTTTATGTTATAATGGGTAGTACTAGATAGTAGGTTTATGAACAGGCCAATAGCGTTTTTGATTAAAATAGATTATATTTTTTGAATTAATTTTATTAAATAAATGGGCTTTTAATTATTAAAATGGGTTAAATATGTTTGAGTAAGCTAAAGTTGTTGGGAATATTAATTTATTATGGGAAATTGTACATAAGTAAACTAGTCTATTAGCATTACATTGTAAATTGGCAATCATAAAAATAGATGTATTGATTTAACACCGTCTTTTCTCCTTACAGATCTATCAAAAAAATGTTCGATTAAATTCATTAACAGTCATAACAACTAAAAACCGTAAAAGTGGCTCCTGTTCCCCTCCTTTACAACTATTTTACTTTTACTCTCCGTTGTTTCTAACATTTTTCTCATCTCTCTGTAAAATAAAATTCACTGCTAGTTCACAACAAAACATATGCAAAGAAAAGTGAACGAGTGCATTTAATTTAGCCGAGTAACCGTTGTTAATGAATAATGGAGAGTAAACACGCCGGAGCGGCAGATGTGAGTTGCTCACAAATATGACATTCGCATACACGACTATTGTGTTTGCAAGATTTGTATGTTTGCTTGTTCGTAGCTCTACATCACAAGGAAATGTAAGATTATAGATCATTAGAAAGGAATTATGTTTGACTAGTGTCGCGCGTAATTGCGTGATGGTAGATAGCCAATTATTCATTTCAACAATATCCAATTCAGAGATGTGATACACATTTGAAATTTAGTTTACACACAAACATATATGAACATACAACAGTCTTGACTCTCTGGTCGATAAATAAATGAATATTCAAGGACATTTGACACTACGCGATCTAGTCCCAAACTAAGCAAAGCTTGTACTATGGAAACTAGAAAATAACAGTGTTCATCACATCATAATTTTCTATTCGTGGGGATCGAACCCACACCCTCCAATCTGGTCTGAGCCAATCGGGTCGTCAAATACTGTAATGGAATACACAAACAATATCCAGTGAAAACAACACAATTTTAAAGCTGAAACAGTGGATACTTCTGCGAATAGTTACTTTGAGGGTATAATGTGTACAACGTGCTTTTATAATGCCTTCGAGTTACCTTTGTTTAGAAGTTGATGTATTTCATGTAACCTACATCGCCTTACACGAGGCTCGGTGGAAAACATGGTCTTTTTTGTTGGAACTTACAACGAGTAAATCATTGTTTTAAAGTAAATTATTTTGTTCATGAATGTAAGATAATCGATGATTATTTTGTATTTGAGAATTCTGTGATTGATTATTACAATTCGAATTATCAATGGTGTCCCACAAATCTGTAACCGTGTACTACACTATTTTATTTAAAACCTTAAGTATATGCGGAAACTGTTGTTAGTAAACCTTCAAACAATTTTTGTTATTATGCAGTATTTTTATGACTAAGACCACTATCTAAGACATGTAATATGACAAGTGCACAGAGCATGTTATAATATTATGTTTTCTTATATGTACGAGTATATTAACGATTTTTTTTAATATCATTAATATTGCTAAGAAAAACTTCAAGCTAAAATATTTAAAGATGTAATATTAATAGTTGGATTCCAGAGGTCAGGATTACTTGGAGGATAATATTCTTCAGGACCACGATACGCTGGTCGATGCAGTTGAAATACCGCTTTACAGCCACCGGAAGCCGTCGTTACAATCGATACATTTGACATTATAATGACGTCACGATTGTCTTACAAGCTACCAGTACACAACAATAACAATTTTATTGCTAGATTGAAATAGTTCTGTATTTATAACAGTGTTGTAAATAAAGAAAATGCTTCAAATATAGAGATACTCATTGTATTGGTTAGCGGTACATTAATTAAAATAATAGCTAGTTTTGACTTAAAATATTGTTTTAGGGAAATCTTTAGATGGCCACACGTCTTGATCACGGCTCGTGCGAAGCAAACATTTACCGAAGACAATCAATGAAATAGGAAACACGTCCTACATCACAAAAATCTGCTTTTACATTAAATTTTTATTTAGAAAACATAAACCAGCCGAAGAAACTACGCAACCACAATAAAGTAGTGCCGCAAAAAATACATCAAAGCAGGTCTCAATTGACCGAGATTTTTTCTCAGTTCAAAGCGAAGTTAGTTACAAAGATAAAATCCCGTCCTCCGGTTACCGTTCCTTTTCCTAAACACGGCTAAATTAGATGAAGGTACGTTGTTAGTAAAGGGAATACGATATCGTTTTGAACGTCGTTATGTTTTAAATCTTTTTCCTTTCGAGGTTTTCACGATTTGGATAGTGGAGGGCGAATTCGTACTAAATTATTTGTAAGGACGTTTCCCTCTTTACATAAAATAAAACCAGGTACAGAGAACGCAAAAGAAATACGCGCACAGATTGGATAAGTAGTTCCTGATTTACAACTCGGCCTTTATGTCGCTAGCTTTGAAAAACATTGTAAACGTTTATTTATACTGGTTTTGTTTATCGACATTTTTTCGTGGAGCAAAATGAAGCGTAGGATGAAAGTAAAAATTTTATATATTCAGAAATACCTTCTTATTTTCTTATCATTTGACACCAGAAGTCTGGTCTCAGACTAATAAATGGGCGAGGGTCCCGAATGGCCACCTTTTAATTCAGTCTGTCTGTTCGTTGCTACAGAAAATGATTAACTTTTGCGCCTTCTCCTAATTAGGGGAACGGCCGCTGCATGACAAAAGAAAAACTGGGATATTTCGAATTCGCGCGAAACTTGTGAATACGCGTGTATTTTAATCAAAAGCAAATAAAATCTCTGAACCAAATGAATTTTTTACAATTGTTTTTTTAAAGGAATGAATGAAGTTTGGATTTATGTTAAAATTAACTTCAGTTATACACGTGCAGAGTCGTGTTTATTTTAGAAACGTATACCTTGATTTAAAGAGGAATTCGAATGGAGATTGAGACTGGCATACTAATAGTGGCTCTATTTCAAATATCGTAATTGTAAGTGTCAGCAAACTGAATACAAAGTAGTTCTATATGTGAAAATAACTATTTGATATCGAGCTCCACTGTATTTTCCCCATTTAGTTTCCAATTTTCATTTCACCGTTCTATCTTTGTAACCTCTTGACCGATGCGTTACACATTGTGTGTGTTAATAATAACTTTTTGCAAAAAAATAGAAAGAAATTTCTTGTACTAGTAGTTTCTACTAAGTATAAAATAACTTTTATTTTGTTTTCTCTTTGATATCTATTCAAAGTCTTAGTCTAAGGTAGAGCCTGGAAGAAATTACTTGGAAGCAATATGGCCGCCTATTGTATATTGAATTATAATTACTGCTCTTATATATATGTCGTGTACAATAAAGGATTAAATGACGACCCGAGTGGCGCAGTGGTTCAGCAATGGTCTATTGCGCTGGAGGGTGTGGGATCGATCTCCATGATCAGAAAATTATGATGTGATGAACATTGTAATTTTCTACTGTCGGGGTGTTAATTTATTTATATTATACATGTATCTACAAAAAAAGTATCTTTAAGTATGTCTATCAGTCATCTAGTATCCATAGTACAAGCATTGCTTAGTTTGGTACTAGATGGCGTTGTGTTAAATGTCCAAGAATAATTTTAAAGTCGGTGCAAGAAATTGTTAAATTGAAAAGGCATCGATTTTGTATAGACATTATTACAAACAGATAATGGAACCTGCATCGCGTATCGCGGCTCGGCTAATACCATCTACATAAATTACAAATGGCTACGTCGGCCGGTTCCATGATCAACAGACAAACAGATATCTGACGGCTGGAGGTAATTACTGCGGCTGTTTGCGCTGCTCCAAGCTTGTAATGCATTGCGAAGTTATTTATAGCAGATATTCTAGTCTAATTATTGTATTGAATTTGAGATCCGAGCTCCGTTGTATCTTTTAATTGGTCTCTAACTTAGAGGTTTGATTCTGCTGTAGTTCCAAAGCATTATACCCTAGTTTAATAATATCCTATTATTGGATAGGGTTAGTAATTGATATCAAATACTAGTTATTATTATTTCATGCTTCTATAATATAATGTCAGTTTATTTTTTTTATCAGTCACACTTGGCCACTTTTATTTTAATGTAGTTTTTCTGCGAAGCTTCGCTCATGTAGCATAAAGTTATTTACTTGATGAATAAAAAGGTTGTACATATTAATTATTGTAGATCAAGTTAAATTTATAATTCTATTTGTGATGAGCACCTATATTCTAAATAGTTAAAAACTGTATCTCAGAAGTCAGAATGCAGGGCCTTCCCATAAAAATTATTTAAACATATTATTATGGTGAATCTGCCTAACACAAAAATATTTTTTTGAATCTAACGAGTAATTCCTAAGATAAGTGCGCTCAAACAAACAAATTTTATCAATTAAGTATTCAATGAAAGGTGCTTAGCACTTAATCTTCGAAACAGTCGTCACATACGTACTAAAGATATTATAGACGCAAAAGATGCAGAAATGTATGATACTGCACTTATGGCACGAAACAGTATATCATCCAAAACGTCATTCAACTGCAATCTTGTACGTCTTGTAAAACCTTCCATCTATAAATGTCAGATCGTTTTCGCCACACTTCCGTACAGAAATCAATCAGAGGTTGTCGCATTGCGGTGGCGATCAAATCTAATCGGCCGGTGTTTACCATCGCTTAAAATTTCATTATCACATTCTGTTTTATGAAGTGAGGTCGTTACCCTGCAAGGACACTGGTTTGTAGGTCACATCGTTAGGGCTAAAGCATCTTTAAAGTAGGATATATGGAGACTAGATAGATTTGTGATAAACAACCAGGCTTGGGGGCTTCTAAGTATACTATTAGATATCATTGATCCTCCTCTCTTCCCTCCTCTTCTTTTAACACGTCAAGGCATCTGCGACACTTTTATGTTGCAGATGTTCATGGGCTGCGGTCAGTCACTTAACATCAGGTGAACCGCATGCCCGGTTCGCCTGCTACAACATAAAAAAATCCCTCCATACTTTTATACGAAATTTCATTACAATCCGTTGAGTTAACACAAACATCTAAGAAAGACGGGTTTGTTACAACACTATCGGAGAGACTTGCTGGACCAATTTGGCAGAAAATTCGTAGAGAGATAGGAGAGGATCAGGAGAAACACAAAGGATCCTTTTAATCGAATATTTCGAATTAAAATGATGGAAACCGCGGGGAACAGCTAGTTTATTATGTTAGATCGTTAGTGAAATTAAAGCTTCTTTATTAGTATAGAAAATGCATTTTGTTTCATTCAATAATTGTAGTATGAACGCCTAGTAATAGTTAAATGCTATAACAAAATGAAATTTTTATTTTATTTTGTAACCAAAAATGATTTTACTCTGTTCCCTACAGACGGTGATGGAAACAAGTAAATCATATTTTATATATTTATGACCTACGTGAAGGTTATCAAATGGACATGATATAAAATGTTGACTAGATAAGAATCATATCATGATTTTACTAAAAGGTGCGATTTTTATAAAGATCGAAGCGATTTCTTCTATTTCATCGGTACTTTTTTTCGTAAAGCAAACATTAATTTATCTTATAAAGATTTATACAAAGAAAGTGGATTAAATTAGGATATTAGCTTTTAAATACTCAAGATTACCAATTAAAAACACACACACATCCAAAGATTTTTGTCCCTTTTATCAAATTATTCCCATTACATTTTTCATCGCTTATTCGACCCTAAAAAGCGCTTCGACAAAATTTACTTTTTATCCGCGTGAAAGCAGAAATCTCGATAAGTTTGAAATTGATACCGTACAAGGAAAAACACAAAGCGGCATAAGCGAAACAGCCCTCAGAAACGGTGTCAAAGGTCGAGATTCGAGCGATACCATAACCTGATCTAATACTTAATGCAAAGGAATCCGATGTCCCTTTGTTTTCCTCAACACTCCTGGAAACACGACACCTTTGAAAACACGCGCTACATTACTCGTTTTGTTCTCTCCGTTCCTTTAAGTTTACTTACTAATCCCGCAATGAATGCGACTTATAGGGATGTGTTGTAAATGGTGGGTGGGAAAAAGAATGGCAAATCCATTGCTTCGAACGTGGCGTTCAGTTTTAATTAAACGCCGACAATTATTGAACGGATCGAAGTGTCACGGATAATCTTTTATAATTAAGGGAAGGAAATAGCGGCATTAACTAGGAGATTGCTGGTCCATTTCTTTCTCCTGGAGACGAGATTAGTGCTTTTATAAACTAGTCTACGCAACAAATATATAGAAGTGAAAAATAAATAGATGAGAAAGGTAATCATGAAATTCATTGAGGTTATTTCAAAGTATGTATCTATATGACATTTGTTCTGTTCAATTTATGAACTTATTGAATTAATATTGTTAATTTTTTATCAGTGTAAATGTACTTTATTTTTAATTATATTTTCAAACTAAAACATTTTAAAACTGCATTAAAATATACACCGTATTTCTTAGGAATAATCGATTCCAACAAAAAGTTGATTTAGATTAGTGAAATAATTAATTATTTATTTAACTATTTTAGGATTTACTCAAATGTCGTGCATGGGTCAGTTTGAATACAATTTGAAATAGCCGGCAATAGTCATGACGTTTTACATGCATTTAATGAATCTCATCAGGCCATGTTCTAAAGCCTCATTACACTAATTAAGTGCCGTATTTGGCATCACATTGTTATGAATTATTCCATGTTTGATTGAGGTTTCAACCAATGGTGTAGTGGTCACCGCACTAAGCGATACACCTCAAAACTCAAAGAATTTGTTTTTCTATATAGCCTCCTTCAAAACTTTTATTTTAGATCTGACCAATTAGACATCAAAAACATAAGTTTTGTGTTTCGGAAAAAAACGGTTTTGTTCTGACTGAATATTGTTTCTATAGTTTTATCTGTGAATTATCCGCTACCTATCTCAATAACATGGGATTTCTATTTGTTGATTATTCAGAATTTAAAAAAAATACATTAAGCTTTTATACGGTACCAAACTAGTGAGTCATCGTATAATTTTAAATATACGGTTTATAACCGTGTTAACTATTTAAAATGGTACTAAACTGGTTGATGAATGAGGGTGCTATATTCATCTATGCTATAATATTCAGCTATTCATCTTTGTCGTTGTTTTGCTTAGATAACCAGCGAAGTACTTTTAACACACCTGAAGTAACAGTATGGCATATTGGAGCTTCAACAGAAATGCGCTGAAATACAAAACGTACAATTTAACACAGTACAAACGTAACCCTTCTATTTTATTGTATTCGATAGACTGAGACGCTAACAATTTCATGAGCACAAAAAATCAATGGCTGTTTGTCCTTTTGTTGAAAAACACTGGCATTGGTATCTGCGTTGAATATTTTATCGGAATTTTGTACAAGTCGCAGCATTGTATTTGTTCGTAGTTCGTGATAGATTTTAGATATACGTTTTATTTTGTGTTTGTTAATCGAGATCGCGTTATCGATAACTGGTCAAATTGTTTTACATAAAAACACAGAATCGATTTTATATTTGAAAGCAACGTTTCAAAGGGTTAAACGCTTTTATTGTGTGTTTTACACGGCAATCCAAATGGAAATAAATTTATGTTTGTTCATGATGTTAGATGAAATTTGAAAATATTTTTTAGCGGTAAGCTTAATATTATTGAAGTATAAAGTCCTATACTAACCAATTATTTATTTTAAAGATACGCTCACAGAAAGACAAAATTTCATTGGATATAATTTTAAAATCATTATTATACATGTGTATTTTATTGCAAATTATGGGCATATACAACATTATTAATGCTTTTTTTTATACATAAAACGTTTCCATGAAATAAAATAGTAAAGCACATTGAAAAAATAACTTAGAATTTAATTACGTTTGAATTAAAATTCATATTTAAAACAATACCTGCTATACAATATCTATTTTTTTTATGGCAGAGCAAGCAAAGGAGCAAGTGGATCACCTGATGTTAAGTGGTCACCGCCACCCATGAACACCTGAAACACCACGAGTGTCGCAGGTGCTTGTATGTAGGTATGTAAGTATCTTCCTTCTACTAGAGAAAAAGCGATCACAAATACAACTGTATCGTTCATATGATATTCTACGAGAGACATAAAGACAAAATAAATAATAATTTTTGACTATAAATCTATACTAATATTATAAAGAGGAAAGATTTGTTTGTTTTTTTTATTGAATAGACTCCAAAACCACAGGACCAATTTGTATGAAATTTTATACAGAGATTCTTTGAAACCCCAAGACAATTCTATAGGATAGTTTTTATCCCAAAAATATAAAAATAGCAAATTTACCACTGCGCTAGATATTTTGATTACTTCCGAGTTTTATAACATAGTTCGGGTTCTATCGAGTCAGTTCTATTACAAAAGAACGAAATGATTACTCCTGCATAATATGTATGTAAAATTTCACCTCAATCGAACCGGGAAGTGGGTCAATTGAATTCAAGTAAGATTTGATTACTCGCAGACGGGACAGGTGGGGCAAAATAAAAGCGCCAATACAATCTAGCTCTGGTGTATTTTATACATTTTTAACTAAATTCTATCAACTCTATTTCATTGGATTGGGTCTGGAGGTAATTCGCAACTGATATTTAAAAAAATCCTTTGCGAACCTTTAAAATATTTTTTTTTATAAATGTTTTTATATTTTCCCCACCACATTAAAAGGGGTCAATTGTGCGATCGTTTTGTAAAAAAAAAAACTATATAAAATATATTATATCAAATTAGCTGTTGTGCGGCTACGCTCTCGTAGCACATTATAATATGGATATCTATAATTTACAACTGACTCATATATAACTATATCACTGAAACGTCTACCCAAAAAATAGTCACATCTCTCGCAAAATTATTGAAGATGCAACTTTCTATAAGTGAAAGAATTTAAAATCAGGTCAATAGCTTTTTTATTGCAACATTACAACTATATATACAAAGACACAAATGTTTCCTTTTTATTATATACGTATATATTGAACTCAACACTCAACCAACGTATCAACTAAGATGCAAATATTATTCATTAATAATTAAAACCTAGCCTTAAATACTTGTAATTAAATGTAGCTCTAAAGGCTTCAGCAATCTGCAGCCCCTCCGCCGCCATGTTGGATGAAATTAAACGAAGGTCGGTGCCAAAGTATTCTTTCACTAACGAAGCGTCTCATATACAATCTTGTTGTGGAAAATTAAAATATAAATCCAGCTAAGAGCGCGCGTTTTAATAATATCGGGTTTCGCATAAAAATCTGAATTTTAGTGAAAATGATATCAGATGTGGGTAATGGAAATATTAACTTATCTAGTTGGTATACTGGGCAAAGTGAGTGCAATGCTTTGGCAAAAATTGGGCCACGCTTTTACAATGGAACTTACTGACTCTATGAAGTATTGGCATTTAATAAATCTTCGATTTCAAATATATGTTAGGTCTAAATAAGTTATTGAATTTGACTGTCAGTAAATGAAAAGAAACACGGCATTAAGTATAAGGTTAGAAAACTATTATTTCGTTTATATGTCGCTTGCTATTTCATTACGTTTTGTTTCTATCTGATCAAAATTGAAATGCATACCATTTTCTAATAATATCAACTTCTCTCTTACTATTTCTACGTAATAACCGTCCAGCTCAAGTAGGTATGTTAACACTATACTCGCCATAGATTGCAGACTTTGCCGGATTACCATTTATTCGATATGTGCGAAGTGCAGGCTTACAGGCCAGCCCCAAGATTGGATTTTGTACCGTTACACGGAATTGTAAAACATCCTCAGATTACGGACAATGCTGTGGAGTAATTTGATTTCTACTTTATAAGCGGGGATTAGGAAATGAGCCTGTTGGAATAATTATATGATCTCAAGTGCGGGAAATGAGTGGTGCCGTTGCTATGTGATATAACAAGCTTGAGCAATTTTTGATAGGAAAATTAAAAATAATGTACCTGTGTTTTGGGTGAAATTGTTTTGCCTTTATTAAGTATATAGATTAATCATAAGGCGAAACACTATTGAGGATAAATTTTAAAACTTATTAAAGAACGTATTCGGTTACAGACAATAGGAAGTACATTTCTTTTAAGCTGCTTTTGTTGGGTTTACAAAGTTCATTTTAAATAATACTGCTTCAAAACAGTCTCGTTTCAAAAATTTCGTAGTAAATAACCCGCTGCAAAGTTGGTGAGGCTTGAGGGCATCAAATTCAGCGTGAAGAGCTTTGGCGGGAAATCTCACAGGTGTATGTAGCTCAAACATATCTCACATCTATAGTATTGTGGAACCTCCTGGCTATTTTAGGATACGGCCATTGTAGACCTTAATGTTTGGGAGTACAGAGGTTTCAGTAATTAAAAACCTTAAATTAAGTAAATATATGATGAAATGTACGTGTTCTTAATAAGTTGTATTTATACTAAAATTAAATACAAAAACTACTGGACCGATTTCAATCTGAATCTTCACGGAGTGAAGTTTAGTGTACAGAAATCCATCTGAACAAAATTATAAACGATATCTATTCTACAATAAATATTCTATAATGAGGAAACCCCTTTTAGTTCAGAAAACTGCTTGATCATCATCTAGACAATATTTGAAATAATATTATTCGAACGACCATTTGCAGAAATAAGGTTTTAAATCCAGCAAACCTATCCAATTGACAAAGGAAGTCCCCAGAATATTAAGTATAATGAAAGTGGAATATCTTTAATCAACGGAATCGGCAATCCAAAGAAAAGTTGCGAAGTGCAAAAGTTAATTAAAGTGTTGAATAAATTACCCGGAGAGGACCGAGGGCTCTCAAGAAATGCGAACCCGCATTTATTAACATGTTAATATGACGTAAGCGATATTTGATAAGCAGCCCTACATGCCATCAACCTAGTTTAGCTGAGCTAGATTTTGTGTTTAAGCACACGTGTTGGAGACTCGTTAAACAGTCGTTTACAAAGTTTAGTCAAAAATGTGGGGAATTACATAAGGTGCATGTTGCGATGTTCTGTCTTAGTAGTTTTTGAAAGAATTACGTGAGAATGTTAAACGGACAAATAATAGTTCCTCGACCGATTAAGTTCACGACAGCCAATCATAACAGAGACTAGCCAAATGTCCAGGAGATATTACCGTGCACAATTAGTGTACACGCGAACATAGGTGTACTCTCGATTCCTTTACACTCATAACCCGATGGGACGGCAGGCCCACACGATCGGCCAGAGATCAGGCGCAGAACGGACGGTTTGACGTGCTCTCCAAGGCACGGGGGTATTCCAAAACCACCATTTCCCAGACTCGCGACTGTTACTGAGATTTCTATGTCAGAAAAAGAATATAACGCCAGGGAAGCCACATGCTTGTGTTCAAAATATTTTCTATATACTATGCGTAATTATAATTAACAACCTAGGTTCAGAGTCCTCTAAATTCGTTATGATTTTGCCGTTAACGAAAATTTAGTTTTTTGATTACATAGATAGATAAATCTTTATTTCTGCAAGAAACAGAAAAGACAGAGCATAGTAAAAAAGAACAACTCTAGTATAAGCATTTGCTCAACAGACGGCCTTATCGCATGCGGCGATCTCTACCAGACAACCTTGGTCATAGCAGAAGCTATGCATAGATAGGAGCAACAAACTGCAGAGAAAGAAAGAGAGAAAAATATATATACACAATAGACATACAACGTATATTATAAAACTATAGGGAACATAATCCTTTCCCGAGCCCGATATATTTTTAACAGTATAAGATTTTACTTTTTCAGACTATTATCATTAAAGAACAAAGATTAAACCAATCTGAACGCCCACACTCGTACACTATAACATTTCACCCACGCAGTAACTATAATTTATTGAGAATTGAAAATAAATCATTGTACCATTACCAGAATTAATTAGATAATACATTGGAACACAATACCTATTAGATTTCAACCACGGAGTCCATTCAGTAACGCGATTAGTTCTGGAAACTTCTAAAACTATTAACTCCTATTTATATGAGAAATACTTGCGCCGGATAAAAGTCCAATAAATGCGCTAACGCGGGGATTAAATCTCGGCCATACAAGGTTTCCCGCCGTTTTATTAATCCACTCATTTATATCTATTATTTCTACGGCTTCACTATTATCTTTATCTCTTTCGCTCTGGGCGGTGCGAGAGGGATGCACACAGTGACACACATAGCTAAAGTAAATCTTATAACAATGGCATAATCACTGAGTAGTTGGAACATAAGGGTGCTGACACGTAACTCTGTACTGGCTATATTGTAGCGAAGTCGTGACAATATGCTTCATTGCCTATTACTATACTATACTATTAGAAAGCCCTTGTCAATCATTCGCTCGGAAAATAAATAAAAACCTATTTATAAAATTATACAAGTATACCTTATAAAATAATACCGGATAAAATTTTAGACCTACAATATTTCAGTTACGTATGAAGTTCGGTATTCCCTTTTAAAAATGCATTACATACAGATTGTGGGGATTCAAAAACGACTCCCGGTGGGGCCAAAAATAAAGGTCGTTCTCTAAAAGGAATAGAGAGTGCCCTTGTGTTCGCGCACAAACTTGTGCACTATAATATCTCCTGAACCACTAGCTCTTCTAATCGCTGTTGAGATTGCCCGCGATCGGTCAAGGAGACTAAATATCGAATAAACATCTTCTAAAACCATTACCTATCTTGACCTATCTAAAGTAGAAACACTCTTATATACACTGAAAAGGTTATGTAAATAGGAGCATGTAACGTGAAACAGATACGTATCAGATAAATATATTATTGATATTTCTCAGGCCTCTCGAAGATGTTTATAAGAGCGTAGATGATTATAATATTCAAGGCCGGGGCTGGCCTCTGAACCTTTGTATATTCTGTTATTATTTTTATCACAGACACTGCGATTTTACGACAATAAAACCTTACAACGCAATACATTGATAACTACTCAAGATCAATATAAAACCTTTTAAACAAAGCGCGCAATGTACCCCAAATATTTGTTAGTTTCTTACCGCCGAGGCGTGGAAGCCATAACAATAGTTGCTGAGTTTTGTCGGTTTACAGTCGGATTAATTCGAAATCCCAATCCATTTGTACATTATTATGGCTTATATAAATTTATAATTGAATAAGCGTTTAATCTATACTGGTGTTTTGGGACACCCATTAAATATTTGTCATGCGCTGAAATGGCGTCTATTATTTTTGGTTTATTTTAAAGGAATTATTTATAGGACATAATTGCCTTAATAGAATTTATTATCTACTAGCTTTCCGCCCGCGGCTTCGCCCGCGTGGTCTACAAATTTCTGTACTATGTGGATTTTCGAAGTAGAGGTGGTATAGCAATTTTTAAGATTTAGAAACGTATGTTTGTATAAATATATCTCGTAAAGGTTTAAGTTCGAAGTATATCCTACATTAAATATAACAATAGTGTCACTGTTCAGTTTTATATAATTCTCATAATATTGACATTTTGAATATCTGTCGTGTACTCTCAGATTAAAAGAGTTGATGTTTCCATGGATTTAACACATATTTGCTTATGGACGCAAGTAATATCTTTTGCATGTTGGTTAGCCTTTGTTGTGATTAGCCGCCATGATGGTAATCTACTTTCGAGATCAAGAGAAGGCTACATTTATCAATAAAAAGTGCTTTAAATAACACTTAAAAGATTAAATTTAATGTAACTACGCGCAATGATGATGTGCTTTGATGGATCACTTTGAACCCTCATATCTTTTTTATTTATTAACCGATTTGAATGAAATAAATACTAAAACCTCCGGGGGGCTAGCCGTAATACATGATCGAAAACCGTATTTAAATCGGTTAAGCCGTTTCGAAGTCGACTGCGTACAAACGCCCGACAAACAGACAAACAGACAAACAGACAAACCGACAAACAGACAAAAATTCTAAAAATCATTGTTTTGAGTTTAGAATCATAAATGAAACACGAAACACTAATTTTTTCTTGAAAATATTAAATGTACAGACACGGCTTGTCTACGATTTTATTATATGTATAGATATTAATATAATATAGACACTAGACAACTTTTGTTAGGATAAACTTCATACAAAGTGCTTATGAATAGTCAATTTTAAGAATCTATCACCGTTTGGAAAGTTGTACCTACCGAAAAATATGCATGAAGTTTTATGCCTGTCAAACTCTGAAAATTCCCCTAAGAAGAACATCATACCGCTCAGCTAATATTGAAAAGTTACTTACGCCCATAAACACCCGTAGCGACGCACACGTAGGCAAGGGTCATCTCAGACATTCGTCTGTGAACTTTTTTATTTTACTGTTAACTTTTTAACGAAAGACGAAACACTAACTAGCAGTGCATTTACCATGATAAAAACGTTTATAACCCTAACGCGATCGCCGTGCGTATACAAAGACAAGTACATGCATGACATAGTTTAGTGCACGAAGTAGCGTTGTTTTGTTTGTTATAGCAGCAATAAATAGATGACGGAATCGAGAGAATCAGCATTGTAAATCCTAATATAGGAGACCTTGCGCGGCCGAAGTCCAGTCAAAATATAAGCCATAACCGTAGTAATTAAGGAACGATGATTATATTTCAGGAGCGGTCAGCGGTCACATGATATACGGTGGCGGGTCGCGGGCCGCGGGCTTCGGAAATATGAAATATTTATCCACGATCGGTTGCTGCGGTCTCAATTTGCGAATTATAAAATAAATTGGCAAGATGCGACGATTTACCAACAGCGTAATTAATGGATTGTCTTTATCAGGGACAGTTTTTGGGTCATTGGCGTTTAACAAATTACATTTAGGAGAGCTGAATTTAAAATAGTATTTATTTGTTAGTAGCCTCGTAAGTCTCGCTTCGTAGTTAATTTATCCGTCTTATGATTGGACCCTTCCTTAGTGAATACATGTAATTTTATGTTTTAGCTTTTGTACATTTCCATGCCAAGCCAAACCAATCATGAATCATTGAACCAAAATTTGCGTGTATAGGGGGTATAATGAAGCATTTGGTATTATTTAAATTATGTTTCATGATTGAAAACATATCAATTTGTTACTCCATTACCATTTTTAAGTATAAGTGTTTAATATCATTCAAAATTCAACATAATACTCGCCTAAAAGTTTTACTAAAAAAATTTAGAGAGAATTAATATCTCCAAGTTAAAAATAAAAAATGTTATAATACTTAAAAACTACCACCAAATAGTGTAATATTTGTACGAAGTCCCTTATTATTTCCAATACTTAAAAACTACCACAAAATAGTGTATGAAGTCTCGATTCCCGTTAAATCCAGAAAAAGTTTCCTGTTTCTACGTGTTTCCCGGTCTTACAAGAACGTCAATAATTGAATTTCAAGTGCAAGGAACAGTCTGAATTCGAGTGACCTAGATTTTAATCTACAGGATTCTAGACCACACGCTGCACGCGTCTCACCGGAGTGCCATTGGAATTCATTTATTTCATGCTTTACAAAGAGATGAAAGCGTAATAGAGATTCCGTAGAAAATTCTTGATAAAGATTTCCCGAAGTATGAAAACGATCTGATAGCTCGGTCGTGACAATCAATGAATTGAATGAAATAGCTGGAATCAAAAATATGGATTGAGTTTTGTTTCGTTGTTGGATGACGATTAAATTTAGATAGTAGCGTTCTTGGAAAGTTAAAGGTTACTCGGTGGTTTAGTGGTTAGTAAGTTATACTACAAGCTAAGGCACGCCCCGTGACTTAGAAAACTTTTGAAGTGTACTGTGTAAAGTCTTGTACACAATCAATTTAACGAAGCTAAGTTAAAATGTACCTAATAAGTGTTATAAGATAAATTGTTTGAGTTCAGATATTGGCATTTGACAAAATATATACTTTAGAAAGAAAGAAACATCATTTAATTTTTTTTAGAGGCACACAAGTAAAATAAAAAAGAAAAATAAAATGAAAACGTATCGATAATTATTTCGTCAGAAATTACGTGCATGATTTGTTATAACAAATCACTACATAGTATTAAACAAATTTGCTTTCTCTGTCCCTATGTCCCTTTATATCCTTAAATCTTTCACAACGGATCTTGATGCGGTTTTTTTAATAGATAGAGTGATTCCACAGGAAGCTTATATATATGATAACATCCATTAAATAGAGGAGAAATACTGTTATTTTTGAGGTTTCCAATGTGATGTTATTAATTATAATTTTTTTTCTACTAACATCGCAAACACAGGCTGAAGTCTACGAGATTAATCAAAATAATGCACTCATTTTTGTATACAACGTTCACAGTTTTTTCTGTAGTGTATTTAGTATCAAAATTGCACCTGTTCTAAGCCGGGGTGGGTCGCTAATATAACAGCCATTAAATACCAAGGCAACGTTTACATATCTTGCACGTCAATTTGTAACCCTATATCCAAAATATCTACAAATCTCACTACAGCGATCTGTAACGTCTCGTCACTCCTGCAATAACACCCGCTGCAAAGGTTATTTATTATGATTGTGGCCATACACTGGCGAGGTTGGGTTCATTTACGTCACCCGGTACAAGGGTTCTACTTATTGTTGCTTAGTTCTTGCGAGTCGGATATTTATGGAGGCTGAGAATTAAGAGATGTTTGCACGTGTTTCTTTATTAGACTTGGGATTGCAGGGTTTAAAAGTTGCAAGGATTAATCGTAATTGGTAAGAATAGGACTTGCAAGTAAATTAACAGGTCATTCATTTTTCCGATTTCGTGCCTACGGCCCAGTTCCAATAAAATACAGAACGTCATAACAGATACAAATCGTTTTTTTTTTCCGCAAAAAATTCCTCATAAATTATTATTTGAAGATAATGTGTGCGTGTTGATATAATTTGGATAAGAACATCATATTATTTAAAGATAACCTTTATTTCAGTCGCCTGTTAAGACGCTCGCTGTAAAGTGTTCGAAACGTCGGGTTAAATAGTAATGTAAAATAATGTATAATAAACCGCGTGTAAAATACTTGAAAAAGTGTTTTTATTCGTCATGTAGATTAATGATTGATTACAAAAAAGCCAAAAAGACGATCTGTTACTGAACCCATCATATCAATCCCACTGGAGTTAAGGATACCTAGACATGAATAAGATAATTCAATAATTAAAGTCGTAAAGAAGTTATTAGAATCATAAAATCGCAAGTCACTAACCTCACAACTATCTCTCTTATTTCTAAGCTTTATGTCTCTTCAAATTGATTTACGGGAGCGCAAATCAAATTTCACTTTTCTAAAAGGTTTCTTTATGTTGATTTCAGTTTCTTTTTATTATATTCATTTTTAAACCTAATGAAGTTCTTTGGTTGGGAACTTTTATGTGCATAATGAGATATAACTTTAAGTTAGTATATTATATTTGAGTATTGAAGGATAAGAATAAAACTATAATAGCGGTTGCACACTCTCACCGGGACAGCATGAGAAAGAGCTTTTGCGAGAGTGTGGATGGTAGTTTTCGCTGGTTCAAATGTTGGTACGTGATTACTTTGGTCGAGGCGTTTTGGGGGAGACACACAGAGTGCTCTCGAACGAGAGTGTACACCCGCCGTAAGAATTCTAAAAATATAGCAATACAATATATTCGCGCAGAATAGTAAATTGATTCAATTCAAAATTAAACACTTTTTTTTAGAAAAAATTATAAGCCGATCCTGCCTCACATTATTTTCTAAACGTCTGACCGACTATAGAATTCGATAAAAATCGTCACGAACCCTATTCAGTTCCCCTAACTTTTCTCGTCAACTCAATAAACTACTCAATCAATATAGTACCAATAACAGTCTTAATCCATACTATCCATATCCATACTTACATACCATACACTTATTTACTAACTAATATTATAAATGCAAAAGTAACTCTTAAACCACAGAACCGATTTTGAAGAAATTTTGTAAAATATTGTTAGAAACCCGAGAAAAATAACAAATATACGCGGATGAAACCGAGTGCTTTAAATTATTGATAAAATTGTAAATCAGTATGTTTCCTACAAGGTTTTAAACCCTCTGATAAATATCGTGTTTCGCTTACAAAAAATACCGAACATTATCCTAACACTTTACAAATGAGAGTAATTTTTACAAAGTTAAAAACTAATTTGGACGAAACACAGTATCGTGTTACGAGAAATTTGGGATCATTAAAATAAATTAGACTTTGCGAAGTTTGGAGGTTGAAAGTATACAAATAAGTCTTAACGATTGTACTGGTACCGTTATTGATACTGTTTTAAAGTATTTAATATATTGTATAGAATAGTTCTTTGTAAAAAAATTGCAAACTGCTCAGCTCTGCACGTATTTCATTATGAGTGTTGATACATAATACAAGCCTTACTTTAAATCACTATTTTTATGTAACAGCAGGTAAGGGGAGAATGCGGTTCACCTAATGTTAAGTGACTGACCGCAGACCCATTCCGACTTGAAGGAAAGGAAGGAGATAGGGAGAAGATTAATGACATTAGGAGAGGAGTAGAACAGGATGGAATAGGAATAGAAGGGAATACAGGTCTCCAGGCCCCGCTTATCGAAAGAAACACAGGAATACTGCTTCACGCCGATCTTCTGCTGGGGGGAGGTGATTACAACAGTGCGAGCCTGTCCCGATCGTGCAGTGTTATGCAGTAGATTTTGCCCCTGTCGCCTCTTACGACACCCACGGGTAGAAATGGGGTGGCGACACACGTATATTTTTTTCTACAAAATTATTAAGCTCGAATTACTTGTCATATTGTGTGTGTGACAGAACCTTGTGCGCTATAGGGTGGGGTCCCGACCCTTTAAGAATAAAATAATTAAGAGACTACTATTGTATTTATGATATATAGCTAATGATATTAACAAATTGTTTGCTTTTTCAAAGTACGAGATTTTCAAAGTTTGTTGTACAAGGAAAATGTAATATCGAGAAATATTTATTTGTACGCATTTCACACGGACTAACTATGTCTCGACAACAATTAGTAGAAGTAAAGAACACATTTCATCTATAGATAATAATATTTTCGAGGAAAGATTTTGTTGTTTGTTTTTATCAGACTAGAGCCTTTTACTATTAGAATCGTATATTTTTCCTGAGGAACGTAAGCTTTATTTTATTTAGAAAACGTAGATAACGCAAACCTGAGTGAGGGTGTGGGGCTGTGCTAGTTATATATTATTTCAAAGACACCCTCTTATTTATCTCTCAAGGGACCACTACAGTACCTTACTCGTCAACCTGACCCATTAAAAAACACAATCCAATAGCAATATTTCACGAGGGCAGTTGAAATATAACGATAAATCAACTTATTTCATCGCCAGATGCGGCGATCCCACCGGCCCGGCGGAATCGCACTTTTGTAACTCACTGATAAACATACAAACATAATACGTTACTATTTACACCAAGCACACGATTCTCAACCCTAATGCTATGCTAATAAGATTGTTATTAATAACGTGGGGGGTAAAATAAAGTTGGTAAATAAGTCAAAGGGTGAGGGGGTCCTATTATTGGCTGAGCCTAAATAATAAATGTGCATTTGTAATGGACGATGACAGGGATCGTGTCGTCTTTATTTGTATTATTTTGTAATTTCATTTATAATGGAGCAGTGTGCAGATATATAACAAGCGGGGTGTTGATGTTTTTCAATTTTAAATTTCGATTGAGATTTTATCAATAGATATTAGTATTTTTAGATATTAGTATTGCCTTGTGTTTGTTTTAACGCGAGTACTTTCCATATTAAATAAAATACTTTTTACATGATTTTAAACACGGTTTATTATACATTATTTTACATCATTATTGACCCTACGTTTCGAGCACTTTACAGCGAGTGTGAAAAATTCGATGTATAAAAGCCTTTAAAATGTATTTTATCAAATTTAGATATTCAACATTTTGAGTTTATCATGTCTTAACTGACATACGCGTCGGAGACTTTGTTTTATAATATGTAGAAGCAAATTGTAGTGATATGTAGTGATTGAAATCATCCGATATGGAAACCCCCCCAAGAGGTATTCGTGTCCTATCACTCTTCTTTACCTCCCCTTAATCCGTTCCTTATCCCTTCCTTTTCTAGAGCTGTCTACTATCCTTCAGATGTGAAATGATTACAACCGTCTACGGATTGATATAGTTTCACGTCACAAATACAATAGGAGAGCAAATAATAATATTATTCCCTTTGTCAATTTACCGTACAAACAAGACAATAAAATATTCACAAATATTATTGGTGTTATTAAATTTCATGGCAAATCATTGGTAATGTGTTCTGCGTAAAAGCAATAAAGTTTTATAATTGGAATTTTATTTTTTATTGGACTGCAATAATTAAACTATATCTGAGAAATTTCAATAAAGTTATGTTTGTATTGAATAAACATCATTTTTATTGAAAAACTTTGTTATTTTTCAATCAATATAGTCTGATTTTAACTTGAAGGGGCAGAGATTTATTAATAACATCGGTATTCGGACTGTGAAGCTCTTTTTATTACATTTTATTGTTCTTAAATATAATTTATTTTTCTGTGACTCACTATATTATATAAAAAGTTTCTATAACGAGTCAAATTAATTATACTTATATGTGCGTAATAGTCATTCAAACTTTTATATACTTCAACCAACCTTACATCGAAAAGATTATTATTATTTAATACATTTCTCAATAACGTGGGTGCTAAATGCATTGTTTGAGAGACTTTGCAGACAAACTGCTACAGGCTGTTATTGCAAGAACAGTTGCCGGCACCTGTCCGCAGTATCAAGTTTGAGACGTGTCAAGAAATACGAGATTGAGTAAGAAACAAGGATCGTATTTCGAAATGGACTGATAAACAAGCAGACGTAAATAGTTTTTATGTTAGAACAGACGAACGGAGCACCCTTCCAATCCTGCCAAAAAGCGGCCGACATCGGAAGGTTCGCGGAAGAATGCTACGACATACCCGTGAGCCCCCCACAAGGTGTGTGAAGGAACATCGGGAGGTTTCAGTCGGTGCAAGTCCGACATAACCCGGTCGTTTCCCCAGACGGCCGGGTATGCCAAGGCATTTCCCGTCGTAAGAAAAAAAACAAAAAAGGCGAATGGGGCACATGTCCATCTGATGGTAAATGACACTTACTTTCCTATAGATAAAGCTAATAGCTGAGACTACACGTAATCAGATGGAACAAATAAATAGCTAAGATAGAAAAAGTAAGCTGTACCAAATTTTTAAAAATCTAATTACTATGAATATTTTGTTTGAGTTTTGTCATGATTACACCAAAATTTGCATAACATCGAAATAATTATTCTCAATTCGATGCATAGGTATTGTCTCAAGAGAAACAGATCAACACACATGCACAAATATGACACAAAGCGTCAGTGGTAATAGTAACCGGTACCTCTCCGCAATCTCAGGTTTGAAGACGTGTCGAGAAATTTGAGATTAGCTATGAAACAAGGATCATGTTTCTATTTGGAGGAATCGACAGGCAGACGTGAACGCAGGTTGTAAGCATTGCTTCGTTACTAAGATAAAGGAATTGTTACAATAATAAGAGAAATACGTAACGTGATAAAGTGTAAGTTGTGTTCTTTTTATAATCAGATAATTTTTTTACTGAAATCTGACATAATAATTTAAAATGTCATTTACATCATATCAACCCAGAAGTTACTAAAGTAAAATGTAAGTTAAAAGATGTACACCACTGTAATTCACTACTTGTATTAATTAATGGGTGGTAATTACAACGATGTGAGCGTGGTCCAATCATGCAATGCTCAGCTCGGCTCTTTTATTGCTGAAGATGTTATGCAGCAGAATTACCCACTGTCGCCTCTTACGACACCCACGGGTAGTAATGGGGGTAAACACGTATTCTAATCCTTCGCATGTTTTATTCTGTATGGATTAAACATAGTAGTTGATTAAATACCTGTAACAATACAAATTTAAATAATTATAGATAATTTATTTACTATTTTTGATAAGAGATCTAAAAGCTTCTTGATAAAATATCTTAAGTTCAGTCTGCCTCCCACACTAACTGTAGTACTTAACAAATTGAAGTGCTCTTACACCTGCTGTTGTTTGAGATTATTACTACATTGTGACGTGACGGGTGTTATAGGCAGCGCTGACGACTAACAATAAGACTAAAAACCTGTTTTATCGCAATAAAAACCGACAAACAAATACTTTATTGGGCACAAAATAAAATATTATGATATAACCTTGCCTATTCTATGTATAATAACTGTTGACCCGATTGGCGCATTGGATATGGCAATGGCCTATTGTGCCATAGGGTATGGGCTCAAACCCCGCGAATATAAAAATACTATGTGATGAACATTGTTATTTTCTACTATCTGGTTGTTAATTTATCTATTGCATGTATTTATTTACAAAAAATATATATGGTTAAGTATGACTAGATAACCGATAGATTATCTAGTTTCCATAGTACATACAAGTTTTGCTTGGATTGGGACTATACTATATTTATAATAACTCTATGATATAATAAACGATATAAAACACATCTTTCAGAGATACGCACGTGAGGAAGGCACAGCGTTAGACAGTAAGAAAGATTAATTATGCTATTTAATTAAAAAGTAATACTAACAGGTAAAATGTCTTGCTTTTTGATTTAATAAATGCATTGCCAGATAACATTTGAACTGACTTCCAGGAAATTGTATTTTAGTGAGAATTTCCAATTTCCATGAATCCTGTAGTTCAAAATGAAATTGTAAAAAGGCAACAAGGTGGGCGGGTCACATTCGGAAACCTGGTAATATCGTCAAAAACAGTGAAAATATTGTGCAAATGATAGTAATATAAGTGGAGGTACATTTTCAAAAATTACAAAAATAATGTAAGAACTAACTGACGCTATGAACTTCGAAAACTGTCTACTATCCGTGCTCAATTATATGCAAATTCTTATAACTAATTGATATTATGAAGATTATACAGTAAAATATTTGGTAAGTTAAAGTTAATATAAAATTTTCACATTTAACATCACAGTAAAGTGATGTAGTCGAATATAGCTTCGGCCCGAATTCCAAGCTTGAACTGATCATACTGTGATTCGCATTGTGCATGGTGCCGGGGGCCTCATTCCCTTTATAATCCTTGAGCAGCATGTGTACTCTGTTGTTGCTGATTTTCAATGGATTTTTAATGTTATAGCAGGCAAGCGGGGCATGTGGTTCACCTGATGTTAAGTGACTGACCGAAGCTGTAGGAAGGGGACGTGATAAGGAAAGGATAAATGACAGGACGTTGGGAGAGGAGCAGAACAGGACGGGAGAGGAATGGGATGGATATGCAGGCCTCCGAGTACCCGCTCACCGCACGAAATATAGTGCAATACTGGATGTCACTTTATATGAGGCGATCCCCATGCTCTATTTCAAGATAGGTCATAAAAAAAAATAAAAAGTTACAATTTTAAATGACATGATTCAACTGAAATTCTAAAGTCAAACATTTAAATTCGATACACGAGCGAGCACAGATAATAGCGAGCGGCATAAGTTTGGCTTTTAAGGCTTTGGGGCGTCAGACAAAGCTTGTAGGCTCTGCTACGGACTGATAAATGTCGCGATAAGTCCACAATAAATAGCGTCTCCCTTTACAGAGTTATCGCAAATCCTGCTCAGGTAAACATTTGTAAGACACCGTACATGGGAATACTTTCAATCAACAATTGGAAGTACTGAGAACAAATTTG